>PVIC010006508.1:0-54036 GCA_004025085.1 Thryonomys swinderianus
AAAGAGAGAAAGAGAGAAAGAGAGAAAGAGAGAAAGAGAGAGAGAGAGAGAGAGAGAGAAAGAGAGAAAGAGAGAAAGAGAGAGAGAAAGAGAGAAAGAAAGAGAGAAAGAGAGAGAGAAAGAAAGAAAGAAAGAAAGAAAGAAAGAAAGAAAGAAAGAAAGAAAGAAAGAAAGAAAGAAAGAGAAAAGAAAAGAAAAACTATGTCTTCTGTGCTCTTGGTTTTTAAACAAAGAACTAGCTCTCTGGGGTTTCCTATATGTATCTTCTTTTCATTTTCCTAACTGGGTAAACAGATTAAAGAGAGACATGCAAAGACTGGTTTATCAGATCCACACTGGCTTATGTGTTACATATAAGCACCCCCCCCACACACACATATAAGACACACCAATGAACATAGAAGAAACCAGAGCAAACAATGGATGGGAGACATGGGGAACTGTTCAAGTTGTTGGGCATTCTGTGTTTGAAAAGTTGTGCTATCCTCATTTGATGAAAGTCATCATGAAACCTTACTCAATCTCCAGTTTCATCTTTTTTTAAAAAAAATTTATTCCTATACTCTATACATTCATTATGATCACATTTAACATTGAGAATCTGTACCAGTATATGACAAGACTTAATTCTCATTTTTTCTCATTCCCCTGCCCTCCCTACAACCCCACATCTATATACATGTTTGTTTCTTTTTTGAAAAAAATTATCTTTATTGGTACATTGTACATACACATCATGACCACACTCAATATTGGGAATTTGTGCCAGTATACGACATAATTTAATTCTCATTTTTTCCTGTTCTACCCACCCCACAACCCTTTATACCATAAATACATAAGCTTTGTTTCCCTTTATTACCATCACATTTTTTCTTTACCCCTCATTATTCACACCTCCACCACATTTCCCTTTGAATATTTTCTGTTTCACAATACCTATCATACATTCTAGAACTCATTAACATCTTTAGTTTCTCATACCAGAGAACAGACACAATATTTATACATCTGTGACCTATTTATTTCACTTATTTTTAACCATCAAATTTTTCCTTTCCCTTCTTTACTTTCTCCTACTCAGTTTTTCCTTTGAACTTTTTTTTCTATTTCACAATATCTGTCATATATTTTGGAACTCACATCTTCAGTTTCTTACGCTAGAGAAATGATATGGTACTTACACATCTATGTCATATTTATTTCACTTATGAGTATGTTACCAAGGTACATCTATTTGAGCATAAATGACTCAAAGTCATCATTCTTTATGGCAGAATAATACTCCATTTTTAAAAAAAACCACATCTTCTTGCTGGGCGTGGTGGCTCACGCCTGTAATCCCAGCACTCGGAAGGCAGAGACAGGAGGATTGCTGAGTTCGAGGCTTGCCTGGGCTACATAGTGAGCTCAGAGCTAGCCTGAACTACAAGTGAGACCCTGTCAAAAAAAAAAAAAAAAAAAAAAACACGTCTTCTTTATCATGTCTCCCGATGGTGGCATTTAGGTATTTACAAGATTTAGCTATCACAAACTGAGCTGCTATAAACATGGGTGCACTTATGTCACTGTAATATGAATCTTTTAATTGTTTTTTGTATATATACAGCAGGGAAAAAGTAGGGTCAAATGGAACCTTGAGTCCTAGTTTTTTAAGGAATCTCCACTGATCTCCACAGTGGTTGCATCAGTCTGCTTTCCCACCAACACTGGAGAAGGGTTCCTTTCTGGTTACAGCCTCTCCAGCATTTGTTGTTGGTCAATTTCATGATAGCAGCCATTCTTTCTGGAGTAAGATAAAAGTGTTGTTTTCATTTGTATCTCTGGAATGACTAGTGATGTTGAACATTTCCTCATATATTTCTTTACTGACATTGTTTCTTCTTCTGACAAATACCTGTTTATTTCAGATGCCCATTTTTGAATTGGGCCTTTACATTTATAAAGCTGATTTTTAAAGTTCTTTATGTATTCTAGAGAGTCCTTTGTCTGAGAGACAGCTGGTGAAAATTATTTTCCACATTGTAGGTTCTTTTCACTCTGTCCATGGTTTCTCTTGCTGTGCAAAAGCTTTTTAATAAGATGAGACCCAGTTGTTGATTCCTTCTGCTAGTTTCCGTGCTTCTACCTTCATCTTTTTTTTTTTTTTTTTTTTTTTGAGACAGAGTCTCGCTTTGTACTTCAAGCTGGCCCTGAGCTTACTATGTAGCCCAGGCAAGCCTCGAACTCAGCAATCCTCCTGTCTCTGCCTCCCAAGTGCTGGGATTACAGGCATGAGCCACCACGCCTGGCTCTACCTTCATCTTTTAACTTTTAGAAGATTTAACTTCTGAATAACTCAGAAACTGGTCCCCATTCTTAAAAGGGAACAGTCTTAGAAGAACTATAATTGGTAACTTGAATGAAATTTTGCTTTATGTTACTATGGAAGGCTAAAATAAAAATTTAGTATAACCTATTGCTGAAATTGTTCTTTAAAAATCTGACAGCTATCTACACATGCTTTATTTCAAACAACTTTGAGATTCAGTTGTCTTATGAGGCACTTATTCTTTGCTATAAAAATTTAGGAAGACTAGTGAGTTGACCGGGATTCTGGAGATATGGGATTTCTGACATCATGTGGTCATGTTTACGAGATCCATAAACTTTAGTTAAAGGTCTACGGTTGCACACCATTCTATTCAAAGTAACCCCAAAGCACTGTCCTAGTATTATCAACTCAATGACTTTCCAGATTCGTACGTTCAGACTGACCATTGGTCGTTCCAAACTTTGGTGGAGGTTATAGCTTTGATGAGTCACTCTAGAACATTGGATCTATCTCCCTGTGAGGCCATTGTATTTCATTGTTTCTTCCTTTACAAAAATCCTAAACAGAATATATAAGCTTTGCAAGGCTACAAAAGTCTTCTTAGTTTAAATGGTAGTGGCAGAAAGAATAACAAGAGACTGTGTTTACTATTGGTGATTTCCAAATTGTTGTGTCTTCCAGATGGCTTACGGAGGTTAAATTACTACATTTTGAAAATGTTTCTTTAGGTATCCAAAGGCATCAAATTAAAAACCTTAGTCTCATGAAATTTTAACATAACCCACATTTTGGGAGTGGAGAGAATATCACAAAGGGTTTTCGTGTATTGTTATCTTGAAACCAAGCAATGTTAACTGACCACCAGCGTTGTTTTCTGGGGGAGATAATGTTTTCCAGCTGTTCTGTTACCATCTCATCCTAGTTTTTCTTATTTAAGTCACCACTCATGTTTCAATGTAGGCAAACAGATTAGTATTGACTATATTGCTAGATAAGCAAGAACAGGATAAGTATATATCATGGAGTCTCTCTTTCAGTTAGAAATCAAATTCTGAACTTCAATGTGACAATCATTAAGACCTAGAGAAGAAAGCCAGCCACAAAACCACAGAGAGGTAAAAGTCCTTTGTAAAGGTGGAAGTTCTCATAGCTCTTTGCTTTCATTCTGATAATTCAATTGCTATTGGTAATATAGACATGGAATTATAGCAGATACAGATGATTATCTGGTAGATGTAATATACTACATTCCAATACTGGCCTGCTTCACTCAATGGACAGTCTCAGAAAGAGATAATTGACTATTCAATCTCCACACATACATGCAGAGTTTGACTGTGTGCCCACCAGGCCAGCCCTCCCAATACTCCATGTTGCCTTTAAAAATATGTCTTTTTAAGGCTGTCACAGATTTAATAAAATCTCCATCAAATGCTGGTGTTGCTACAGCCCCAAACAATCAAGTTTTAAGGACTTGTGAGGCCTCACCTGGATTTGCACAGCCCTGGAGCCAGACAAAGTTTTTATTAAACTTCATCTCACACGGTTGGGGATGTCTGTGGAATTCAGGGCAAAAGCAAATGGTGCCTTCCATGGTGGGCAGAGCCAATCCACGGTCCTCTTACCTCCCTCAGCCTGTCTTCCTGGTGGACAATGTAGTATTACATAGCGTTTTTACAGAAGGATTCATTTAGGATTAACTTAATTGAATAAACACAAAGCTGCATAATTTATAGACCAAAATAGTTTTTTCCTGGTCAGGTTGCTGACTAGCATTTCCTTTCTCTCTAATGGAATACTGCAAAGCCTCCATATTGTTATAATCAGAATTTCATCTTTGAGTCAATCCAGTTCATTTACATGATATGATTTTATTATAAGCCAGATGTATAAATAATTGCTCATGAAGAGAGCCTTTTCTTCAAGCAAAGTAATGGAAATATATATAATATATATAATTTATTTAATTTAATTTTTTATTTTTTTCTAATAGAAATGGCTAAGTGCAATAGAAAAATCATTTCATTATGGGAATTATACTGAATTACTGTTAGTGTTTCCAGGAAAAGATTATTTAGGAAAATAAATATAATGGCTTATATTTTTCTAATGAGGCAGGGTAAATAAAAGAGCACATGCAGGGAAGACTAGGTAGTAACTGTTTTAGGGTTCTAGAAAATTGGTCATCATGGCATGTTTAAGAATCCACAATGATTCCCTGGTGCCTTTTAGATTAAGTTTGGGCTACTTTATTTATGTTTCTAAATAATGTATAATTGGGCTCCACCCGAACTGTCCAGCATGAATAACACTCCTCTTTGTTACTACCTGTCCTCCATTAAGGTCTGGTGAACGGTGATGTCATTCCCCATGGGCACCACATAGAACCTCATTTGCTGAAGATATCTGATGTTCTTTGCACATGCTGGTTCCTCCATACCTGATGCCCGAGTTTTTGTCTGCCTGTTTAATTTTTAGCCATTTTAAACGGTGCCATATAAGATCTACCATTTCAAGGAGGAGAAACAAACTCACTGCTCAATCCTACAGTGAACTTCCACTTCTACAATAGGTTGAAAAACACCCCACTCTCCATAAATCAGTGTCCTAATTCCTCAGAACCTATGAATTTTAAAACTTTTATTTGGAAAAAGGTCTTTTTAGATGAATTTAAGGATTTTTGAGAAAACGAGATTATCCTGGATTACCTAGGTGAGCTCTAAATGTCATCTCAAATGTCATAAAAAAAAAAAAAGGACAGGGACTTTGGACAAGTGGTCATGAGGCCTTGTGACTATGGAGGCAGAGGTTGGTGTGTTCTGATCACAAACCAAGCAGTGCCTAAAAGTTAGAAGAAGTGAAGAAATGACTCTCCTTAGGATCTTGGTAGGGTGCGCACTTCTATTCATAACTTGATTTTGGACTTCTGGCCTCTGCAACTGTGAGTAAAATTTTCTATTGCATTGAAATGTCACCTTTGCAGTACTTTGTTATACTAGCCACAGGAAATTAAAACACTTTCTTTTGGGGCTGAACATTTATTCTGGTATTGGTAAGTACCTAATAGTTCCCTCATGCTTCTTGTGTGGCTCTCTTCCCAAACATATTATAAATTTTTGTTAATAGGGTCCTTACAATTGACTGGCTTAGACACAGTTATAGAAAACCACTGGAATTATTCTGGGATAAAGTATTAGTTATTTTCAATAGGCTGGGAGTGACAAAGTGCTGGATATATATTGGTGATCAATAGCTTGGCGACTCATATTTTGCTTCAGGTAAATAATTCACGTATACAGTGAAGTTATGACTCTAGAAAAGTATTTTCTTCATAACTTTCTGTTACAAGCAAACAAAAAATGTAAGCCTTTCATATGTCTTTGTGATCAAGTTCTGTTTCCTCCTAACCTGTACATTACGCATATCATAATTGTTTGGGTCCCAACACCAGCACTCTGTTCTTATCTATTGCAAAGCATCAGCTTGTGGCTAGCTCTAACTCAAGTTTCTCTCCTTCCAGAAGAAAGGAAACAAAAGGTTTATGATGTTGGCAGTGTTGTATCCTGGCTTAGCATGTCAGGTTTTTGCAAGTCCAGTAGAGTTAGCAGAATTAGCAGGTACAGGAAATATACCAAGCCAGAGCTCAGGAGAATAACATTGCCTGCCTCTTGATGCCATTGGCTCTCTAAAGCAGACCAATAATGTGTCAACATTTTCTCCTGCAACATGACTGGACAGAGAATGGAACACAACACCCTGACTGGGATAATTATCTGACAGACCTTCAAAATGATTTATTTATAAGACAGCTGAACTTGAAAACATTCCTTCATGGTCAAAATTTTAGGTTTGACCATCACTGTAATCTCTCTCTCTCTCTCTCTCTCTCTCTCTCTCTCTCTCTCTCTCTCTCCTCTCTCTCTCTCTCTCTGAGATAGGGTCTCACTTTGTAGTTCAGGCTGGCCCTGAGCTCACTATGTGGCCCAGGCAAGCCCTGAACTCAGCAAACCTCCTGTCTCTGCCACCTGAGTACTGGGATTACATGCATAAACCACTATGCCAGGCATTATAATATATGGTACTGATTGCTGGTGGGTGTGAGTCACCACACCCAGTATTGTTGTATGTGGTTTCTGGGGATTAAACTCAGGACCTTGTGCTTGCTAGGCAGGTGCTGGAACCACTGAGCTTAATCTCTGGCCTCATCACTGTAATTTCTGGGTAAATCACAAATGAAACTCTGACAGTAGGATTTAAACACTATTTATGTCTGTGTTCACCTTTTAGGACCTCCTCTGAAGTGTATATATGTTTTGGAAACAGACCTGTAGAAACAAAGTTAATCAGAGGAGCCAGCTACAGGTTATCTGAACTAGGCAGGTTGGTTCACCACAAGAGGAGTCTCTGGAGACTGTGATAAAAACATCTGATCAAATTAATCTATAATTGCATTTTAAAGCTATTAAATAGTAACCCACAGCATTATCCTAAGGATAATTTCATTAAGGCCATCAAGGGGCCATTGGAATAAATAACTAGTATCTCTTTGCCTATCTCTGAGAAGGGTAGTCATACAGTATTAAAAATGAAGCTGCTTTATTCTATTTTTTAATAATATTATAGTGGTAAGCCTGTGAAGGTCTCAGGTTATTCCTAGCCTTCCTTCTGAATGAGGAATCATGTAGGCAAAACTCTGTTGACAATAACATTATTAGTTTTTCTTAATACCAAAATGTATGTCCTTAGATTCAGGTGGCCCTGACTCATTGTAGCACTTTTGTTAATTTATCGTGTACTGAAGAAAGCTCTTGGTAGGAGGTATTGCTTAGTAGTAAAACTGTTAGATCCTCTTCTGAGTGGAGCCCAACTGGTTTAACTGTTTAGATGTAGTTAAAGCAAAATAGACAAAAACAGGTCAATAGAATTTACAAAACAATAATTTGGGGCAGCTGGATTCATCAGATTGACTTCTGAGTATCTCTTCAAACTTCCAAATTGACTTATTTTTAACAAATAGTAGGTCTGAATAGCTCAATCTGTTATTCTGTAGAATAAGCAGGTACACTATGCTTTTAGTGATTCTATTATTTACCACAACGACATTCACAATAAATAAATTTTAGATATTTAAGAATGATTTTAGAGATTTTGTAGCATTTCTTGTTTTATCAAAGGCCTTTCATTCATACACAGGAACTCCAATTAGACATGCCATCTGATTTTGATCTAGGGTTTGAAAGTTCCACCATAGCATTTGTCAAAATACCACATCAAAAATCACAGTGGACAAAGCAAATTCCAATTGTAAGTAGCATGAAAAAGGGCTTCCTCTTGGTATATACATTTCTAATCATTTTCTGTGGTTCTAAGATAAACTGGTTGCTTCCTACCAAATTCAATACTCTTACATTCTGCCAATCCCAGAATATCATGCAGATTTAACATTGCTTTAAGGTTCAGGATGATCTCATAGAGGAGAGGATACTTGAAGAGTGACTTTATCAGGCAGATGAAGAGTTAGTGGGCACAATGGCAGAAGGAAAAGAAGACTAATATGGAGGTGAGAGAGAGCACATGGCACTCATGAACCTCTGAGTGATGCCTCTGAGCCCACTGCAGCCCCAAGTTCTAGTCCCAAACTCAGCCTTGGAAGATCTCACCCTGCAGCTTTGCTTGTCTAAGTTAAAGTTCAGTTGTCACTTGCTTTTAAACGCAGATAAGTGCTTTTGCTTTGGACATTTGTATTACATCCCAAACTATCTTCATTTCTTTCTTTCTTTCCTTCTTTCTTTCTTTCTTTCTTTCTTTCTTTCTTTCTTTCTTTCTTTCTTTCTTTCTTTCTTTCTTTCTTTCTCTCTCTCTCTCTCTCTCTCTTTCTTTCTTTCTTTCTTTCTTTCTTTCTTTCTTTCTTTCTTTCTTTCTTTCTTTCTTTCTTTCTTTTTTGTTTTTGAGACAGGGTCTTGCTTTGTAGTTCAGGCTGGCCCTGAGCTCACTATGTAGCCCAGACAAAC
Organism: Thryonomys swinderianus; assembly: GCA_004025085.1. Taxonomy (NCBI): domain Eukaryota; kingdom Metazoa; phylum Chordata; class Mammalia; order Rodentia; family Thryonomyidae; genus Thryonomys; species Thryonomys swinderianus. Next base: position 8,326 of record PVIC010006508.1, read on the forward strand.
CTCAAACTCAGTAATTCTCCTGCCTCTGCCTCCCAAGTGTTGGGATTACAGGCATGAGCCACAGTAGTCCTGCAAGTATAAGAAGGTTCAGGATTACATGCCTGGCACTGTGGTATATGGTACTGATTGCTGGTGGGCATGAGTCACCACACCCAGCATTGTTGTCATGTGGTTACTGGGGATCAAACTTAGGATCTTGTGCTTGCTAGGCAAGTACCAGAAACACTGAGCTAAATCTCTGGCCAATTATCTTCATTTCTATACAGGCTCCCTGAATTTGTTTCCTTTGCCTTCAATTGGCCCCTCACTCTTGTCTTGGTGACAACTAATATGCAGGTTTGCCAGAATTTTAATCTAGTCCCTTCCAAAAATTGGCTGTGCCTTACTGGGTTTTCTTCTGTGGGGTCTCAGGCAGGAAAATGACACCAAACCTTGCTCCTCTTGTGTGAGGATGGGTTTCTAGTATCTGAGAAGTAAAATAGGAGTGGTAGAAGAGGAACAGATTGCTGAGATCCTTCTTTGTTCAATTAAGGTATTTGGAGACCACCTATAGTGATGATGAGCAACTGGATGAATATAAGTAGCAGAGTGAAAAAAATCAATATTCATTTTAGAAAGATGATACTGGTGGTCTGACGGAAAATGAATGAGGTGGGAAGAAATGTAAGGAAGATAGGCCAGTACTCAAATGAGAATTGAGCAGCAGTGATAATAGCAGATCGGAGGGAAAGAGGAAAGATTCAAGAGATTTAAAAGTTAATCATGAGAATTATTGACTCAGTTTAAAAGTAAAGAAGTAGGAAAGAGAGAGAGGGAATTTGTAAGATGATGGTGTCATACTTCTTGTAAGTAGGAATATAGGAGGACCAAGAAGCTCTAAGAAAGGTTGACAAAACAATAATGACTTAGTCATAAAATATCTTGAATTTGAAACTCCTGTTATTTCAGCCACAGTAGTCCTGAAAGTATAAGAAGGTTCTAATGATAGAGGTCTATGAGTCTTCATTGGCATTAACACTTGTAGTAGAATATTGCTCAGCCCTAGCGATTATAATTATTATTATTATTTTTTGAGACAGGGTCTCGTTTTGTAGTTCAGGCTAGCTCTGAGCTCACTATGTAGCCCAGGCAAGCCTCGAACTCAGCAATCCTTCTGCCTCTGCCTCCTGAGTGCTGGGATTACAGGCGTGAGCCACCACGCCCGGCACTGTGGTATGTGATATTGATTGCTGGTGGGCGTGAGTGGGATCAAACTCAGGACGTTGCGCTTGCGAGGCAGGTGCTGGGACCACTGAGCTAACCCTCCGGCCTAATTATAATTATTAAGACTAAGTAGAAATGTGGAAACATGAAGAAAGCCAGTTACAAAGTTGTATGTCAAGTATTTTATGATGTCAAGTATCCAAAAATATGTTTTTAAATGGATAAAAATGAAAAGGAATAGGAAAATTAAGCAGCCAATTTGTGAAGGTGGTGGGCTCTTCATTCATATCATTCATATCCTTTTTAAAAAAGAATTTATAATTATGACTTTACTAATTTTTGAGAAATTCTTCTGTTGTTATAATATTGTTTTAGAATATGTTAAAAATAAGAGGGACTTTTGAGATATGCTTTACAGAAGTTGATAGACACAAGAAGTTATTTGTAAACTTTCATGGGAATGACTATTTTAATATAAATATTGCATTTCCTTTTTAAAAAAAGTAATATTTTCATGAATTTTAATATTTTCTTCTAAGTATTTTTATTAGTAGATGGACTCTCCATTGTTTTGAACATCATAATAAGCTAGAGAAATTTATGAAAACTTAGATTATGAATAAATCAGGTATAGAAAGTTTTTAATATAATTTGCTTGGCATATATTTTCTCTTTATTGAGCAGTCTCAATACTCTGCATAAAAACATTGGTGGATAAAAAGATGCTCTTTATCTTTAGGGATCTTAGTTTGATGTAGAAATGATGAATTAAAGAGGCAGTTACTCAGTGTGAAATGAATTGGAGCTGTTAAGACTACCTAGGTAAGATTATGACATCTTGTGCAGAATTCCAAAGGAACTCGGGGACTTGCCAGAAAGGATGGCACTATAGCAAGTCTTGAACAACATCAACAAATAAGGAAGGACTGGGGCAAGTTACCTTCTCAGAGGAGGAAGATACCACATACAAACTCTAAGTAAGAAAGTGTGAAAATTTAGGGAACTCGTGAACCTCACCCTTAGCTTTCTAAGAGCTGGAAGAGACAGGAAGTACTGCTGAAGACAGTTGTATTTGCTGACCTCAGGATTTAAACCGTAACCTATGAAAAACAGGGAATTATTGAAAGATGTTATGGTTTGGGTCCGACTATCCCCCAAAACCTCACGCTTTTCCAGAGGCAGCTAAATCTAGAGTGTAATTGACTCATGGCAGGGTTAGGCCTGAGGGCACCAGGATTAAAGGCAAGAGTGCCATCCGGTATGACTAGTGCTAGCTTGAGATCCTGAACAAGATAAAAGGGGCAGAGAAGACACTGCCAAGCTCATTAAGCTTTCTCTCTTTCTCTTTCTCTTTCTTTCTCTTTCTCTTTCTCTTTCTCTTTCTCTTTCTCTTTCTCTTTCTCTTTCTCTTTCTCTCTCTTTCTCTCTCTCTTTCTCTCTCTCTTTCTCTCTCTCTCTCTCTCTCTCTCTCTCTCTCTCTCTCTCTCTCTCTCTCTCTCTCTCTCTCTCTCTCTCTCTCTCTCTCTCTCTCTCTCTCTCTCTCTCTCTCTCTCTCTCTCTCTCTCTCTCTCTCTCTCTCTCTCTCTCTCTCTCTCTCTCTCTCTCTCTCTCTCTCCCTCTCTCTCTCTCCCCCACCTCTCTCTCTCTCTCGGGCTTCTTCCCTCCCCCCTCTCATTACTTTTGCTGCTTTGTGCATACCATGTTTTTTTTTCTTCTGTGATACTTGTTTGCTATCCCAGCCTCACAGGCAGATGCTTATGGACTCAAACATCTATGAACTAACTATAACCAAATAAACCCCTTCCCCTGTAACTGCGTGTGTCAGATATTTTGTCTCATCAATGAGAGAAAAGTAACTGATGCAAAAACTTTTAGGAAAGGAAGTAATGTGTGTGCTGGGTGCAGTGGGGTGAATGGATTGAAAGGTAGAGGAAGAGGATGGAAAAGAAAGGTAGCATGAAAAAGAATCAGCAACTACTTAGTGGCTGAGTGTAGAAGTAAAAGGAAGAGGAGAAAAGCCAAGGATGATCCTTGGGTTTCTTGCTTGAGAAATAAGGAATCCCTCTAGCCAAGAGGAAGCAGGAGGAGAGCAAGATATTTGGTGGGCAGGTGGAAAATTTGACTTCGGTGTGTTGGGTTAGAGATGACTGAATAGTCAAGGGAGGGGAAACATTCAGAGGGTGAGGCTAGACATTTGTACCAGTCTGGAGCATGGGTGAGACATCTGGGCTAAGATTTCTAGATCTAAATCCATCTTGACAGGTAAGTCAGTGTTGCTCTGTATCTGGAACATGTAAAATCCACATATAAGTTTGACTGTATCAGTGATTGAATTAATGGAGTCATGTGTTCTTTGAAATTGGTGTGAACATCAGGGACTATTTTGTCCAGTGGTGATGAACTTGTGGTAATGCATGCTCCAGCAGGCTATTCGTATAACTGAAAGCTCTAACTGTTTATAATCATAAATGATCTAGTCTATCAGATTACCTATGATGAGGGGAGATTTACTAAATGGCATAGGTTAAATTCAGAATCCTGGGCTTGTAGACTTCTGTGCAGTGGTCTTTCTGCTGTAATACCACCAAAAGGATGAATGTAGAAGAGGGAATTGGATAAAGAAAAACACAAAAGTATAACCTGGCTCAGCTAGGGCAAGATGCAAGCATTTGTCAGTAAGCAATAGTAAACAAGGTGGCCAGCCCTGGGCTTCCACTTCATGCCAACACACTGGACTAAGCTCTGAGGTCCTGTGATTGTGGCCAGGGGTGAGGCTTCTTGAATAGCATTCCAAAAAGGCAATCAAATTTTTATATACTAGTCAACATTTTGGGTCCCACATGTGCCCCCCCCTCCTTAGGTTAAGGGTCACATTTCCTTTATGTGAGTGTTATGAAAGGTTGTTTTGTTCTCAGAAAAATTCTGTCACATATATAAGTCAAAAGCCATGACTTCGATTGGTCTGTGACCTGGGAAAAATCAGGGATTTTTCAAAGAGAAAGATGCAATTGTGCAATAGTTTTCTCACTGCTATGATATTTCAGGGCAACCTAACAGTAATGTCATTTCCATGCTTCCAAATTGTTTTTATCACAGATGAAATGAAATGAAGCTGTTAATGACAAGCCGGATGGGAAATGCATCTGGCAGCTCTCTGAGGTACGAGGCAGGCTGCCCTCTACTCGTGAGCAAGACACCTTGCTTTTATTTTGCCCCATGCTTCAAAGTGAAATGGCAAATAGCATTAGCAGATCAGGCCAGAAGGGCTTAAGGCAACTATGTAGTGAAATTTGGTGTTTCTTTGCTGTTCAACACATTTGTGTTAAGTGCCTTGATCTGTTAAAATACCAGAGGAAGAGTTTTTTTGGATTTGAACAGAACTCACTCTCCCAAGTTTGTGGGTGGTTCAGGGGAGTATATTGTATGTTAAAGAAAGCCATTTCTTAAGGTTGACCTCCTGGAAGCCTGGGTAAAAGGTTAGGGAGACAGGTCTCATTAGGCAGAAGGATGTTTTATATTATCAAGGCAAGCCTTTCTCAAGGCACTTTGTCCTTTTGCCTGGGGGAAGATGAGTTTTTAAAATGACTTAACTAACTTCTTTTTTGGCATACTTTTGCATTTGGTTTATTTCCAGGTACCAGAAAGAATGTAAATATGGAATGAATCAACTTTTTCCACATTTTTCTCTAGCAGTTCTTTTATGAAGACCAGATTTTCCATAGAGGAAATTAAAAAGTACATAAAACTGAGAAACCATGGTGTTGTTGAGAATGGCCTCATTTTCCATGTCACTTTGTAACTGGCAGTGCACACTGTATTCAAATGGCATTAATATAAAGTATAGAGTTTGTTTCAATTAGCTTCATTTTTCCTCGAGATGAGGAATTATCATAAATCCCTGAAATAACAGTTGACTCACAGAAATGCTTGTGTCATTGCACTGGGAATTTTTTTTTACAGCTTTTTAAAAAACTACACCTAGTTATAAAAATGATTAAACTCTGATTTAATGCATTTGATATGGGCCTTTTGCCGAAATCGGGAATGAGGAGAGAAAGCCAATGGTATAATTCATTCCCAAAGACAGATAAGTTATTCTTTTGCAGTAAATTTGGGCAGAATCATTTTTTTCCATTTTAGAGCATTTTTCTACATGAAACACAAGAATTTTCATTAATATTCGGTTCAGATTTTTTTCCTTGGATGCCTTTCTTTTGAATGATTTAAAAATATTCTTGTGTTGCATCTGTAAACATCTGAAAATTTGATATTTGGTAAAAGACAATTGATATGGACAGCTCAAAAAGCCAGAACTTTATGCAAAACTGTATCTGGATTGCAATCTAAATGAAAACCGCATGTCAAACAGATGCCATAAATATGAATTTAGACAAATGCCCATTGATAGTTTTTCTGTGGTGCATCTTAGATGGTTGAGCGAGTTACAGATCTTGTGAAGTACAGCCTGTTTGGTATGCTGAAGGCAAGTTAAAGTTCCTTTCCTTTCTGTTGTGACACAAGTCTAACCTTTATTGTCAGAGTCTCAGCTGAATTTTTCTAACAGCAGATGAGTGGGAATTCATGGAAATAGCATGTGTTTCACCAGTTTCCTTTATTTCTCCCGCAGGACAAGCAGCTGTCAGGTCAGCCCCCCATTGCAGAGCTTGAAGCCATCAAGAGCAGGGATATATTTGCCTTGTTCTAAGGGCAGGTTTTCTGCCGACTCCAGAGATCACATAAATACCTTCAGGCCAGTGTGTCTGAGTCATCAGCGAGTGACCTCCTGACAGGCTGAAACCACAGAATGGGACCCACGGAGCCAGTGATGCCGGCTGCCTAGCTCTAGTTTAGCCGAAGCAATCAACAGGAAGGGAAAAATTCATGCAGGTTCACACTCCTACATGGAGGGAAACTAATTCCAGGGAGTTAATACAAGCACAAAATGTATCTGTAAACTTTTATAACCCTGTTACTTCACGTGCCTTGCTAATGAAATCTGGAGTCCTTGACAGAATTTTGTTTCTTATTCTGTGTTCTTAGTAATTAAAGCTAGATATAGTTTTAGAGAAGGACCTGGACTTCTTAAGATATGATTTCATACCTTGTCATTAGCAGACCTCACTTGAGTGGGTGAAGTGGGCAAATTATGCTACTACTCTGCCTATTTCCCTGGGCCACAGGAGGTGAGCTTCCTGGGATGAAGAAGGAAGAAGATGCTTCTGTCTCCAGGTGTGTAACATTCTTATGTGGAGACTGAGGACTTATTCACCTGGTGTCTTTTAAGAACATCGATCTTTTTCTGCTTTGCCTCAGTTATAGGCTCTTACATTTATTGAATGCTAGATCATTTGCCTACATCACTGTATGCACTTCTTGAAATAATGCTATGAAATTGGTATTAACATTATTGGTCTCTTGGTGAAACCAAAGTCGATAGATAAAATAACCTGCCAAAATCCATGCCTCATGTTCTAAGGTTTGAGTGTTGGAAACTTAATCCCCAAATTCATATTTAAATGGCATTTGGGTGGAGCTTTTCCTTGGTAGTTAAGATTAAATGAGGTCATGAGGGTGGGCCCCATGGTGACATTAGTGGCTTTATAAGAAGAGGAAAAGGCAGAGCTGGAATCCTGGCTCTGCCTCACTATGCAATGCCCTCAGCCACATATGATATAGCAAAAGGCCTTGCTAGGATGCTGAGCAGAATCTTGTGCCATGGTCTTGGGCCTCTGAAACCATGAGCCAAATAAACCTCTGTTCATCATAAATTCCCAGTTTGGTTACTCAATTATAGCAACAGGAAATGAGCTAAGACAGAAGTAAATGCACAATTTGAATTTCCCCATCTGACCAGAGCCCTCATTTACTATGGCAGGAAAAATGTGCAGACTAGGAGAGGCATGTACTAATTTGTGGTTTTTTTACACCCAATTAGTCTGATAGGATTAGAACCACTGTATTTCTAACACATGCATGGATGGAGGTCCATTGGCCTTTCAGGTTTTTGGTGTTTCATCCATTTATCCAAAAAGCATTCATTGAAAGTCTTTTGAATATTCCATGAAACGGTAAGGATATAGCTTTGAACAAAACAAGCACATCTTTTGCCTTTAAGAAACTCACAGATGGGTACTATCTAAACTGCAGGGCAGAAGCCCTGAGGATAGGACCTTGGCCTGAGTGGGGGAATCATTAGGCATCCCAGAGTAGGTGACAGGTGAGTTGGGATATTTGGGAGTATGCCACTGTTGAGGGTGGGGAAGAACATTTTAAATGAGAGACTTTAAAACCTACATATCTCTGTCCATAGTTGGGCGTCTTCCTGCCCCAGTACCTTCCCTTTACTCCCCACTGCCCACTTCCCAAATGGCTTCTATCATAGCCTTCTTGTCTTGGTAATAGATGTCATTTTATCTAAGAAGACCTAACTCCATACTGCTCAGATGATCATCATAGCATTCAATATCTTTCACTGTTATAGTATTCATAGCATCATATTTTAATTCCTTTTAACTTATCTGCCTGCTTCTTTAGACTTCAGGCCTCTTAGCACCTACAGACCATCTTAAAAACCAGCACATACCATGTGGTACATGAATAGCAGTTGAATTGAAAATATGGGAAGGAGATGAGAATGAACAGATCATGAAGGATAGTGTGCAAACAGGTGCAAACTCAACAGACATTTCCAGCCCCTTCTCTTCTGCCACTACCATTTTAAGTTCTGGCCAACAAGTTCTAGCAACAGCCTACTAGGAAAACATTTGTTTCCCTGATACAAAGGGTATATTATGTATAGCATAGTGGCTCATGGTCTTTTGTTATATAGCAAAGTCATAGCTCAAGGGAAATGCAGTATCTAAGCCAAGAGAACCATGAACTGTTCCTCAATATTATTGAGTCCTACCAGACCATTGTAAAGAAGCCAGCTCTAGATTTCACTTTATATGGAAAAATAATGTTGTGGTTCAGTTGTTATTACTTGCAGACAAGTGAGTCCTAATTTCAGTGGTCCTTAATGACACAAATAGCTGTCCTTCTTGAACACTGATAGAGGATAATTATAGTTCCAAGTACCTGTACAAACCTCAGTTAATTCTCAAAGCAACCCTACATGGAAGGGACAACCATCATCATCATCATCATCATCATCATCATCATCATCATCATCATCGTCGTCGTCGTCGTCATCATCATCATCATCATCATCATTATCATCATCATTACCTAACAGAAGAGAAATGTGTATACTAATTCTTATCAGAGCCAACAAGTCAGAGCTGCATTGTATTCACACAAAACTCTAACAAATCTACATAGTTTACGCCACTGAGTTTAAAGTAGCAATAGAAGGGGCATTGAAAGGTTTTCTGCAGAGCTGGAAATATCAACTTTGCTATCTTTCTAGATCTCTGCCCTGGCAGGGTGAAGTTTACATACTGAGAGGCATGACTAAAGGTAGAGAAATAGATAAGGAGTCATTGCAAAGCCAAAGGAACAGAAGATCAGGATCCACCCTAAGGCAGAGGATGTGGATCTGCTTGCTTATTTTTCAAAGCATTTGTGGAACAAATGTTGTGAACTTGAAGAAAGGGACTTAGAGATGAATGTGTTAAAAATGTAGCATAAAGAGGACAGACCTGTTGAAAGTAGGTGTCTGAGTAAGTGAAAGAAGGGGTAGGTGCCGACCTGAGGAATGGGGAGGATGGGAAACATGTAGTGGTGGGAGGTGTCACCCTGTTGCAGGTATTGTTTAAGAACAATGACTGTGATGGCAGTTGTGCTAGTAGTGGATATAGTGGTGATGAAAAGGATGATGGTGATGGTGAAGCTGGTAGCAGCGGTGAGAATGTGGGTATGTGCGTGCTGACAGGAGGATATACAGGCACCTTGGTTTGATGGCTATTCTGTTTCTTAGTGGAGAGGAGACTAAATTGGCAGTGGAAAGTGTATAAGGTAGAATTTCAAAATAGCCCTGTGTAGAACAGAAGGCAGTGGAGCCTAGCTAGGGTTAAACCCTTTGTCATGGCTTTTTAAGATTGTATTATATATGTCTTCCTCTCCTCAAACATGTAGTGACTTACAAATAGGAGCAGCAATGAGCTTCTTAAAGAGTAGGTTTGAAGAGGAAAAAGAAGAACATATTTTCACTCCCCCATTTAGTGGAATAGTAAAGTTTATTAGGGACAGACTATATGATCTTGACTGAGACCAATTTCATGAGTTCTCAAGAAGCATATGCATCCTACAAATCTCTACAAAACCTCTCATTTATTTCAGTAATGCCTCCTCCTAGAGCTTTCCTTCACATAAAGGTTATTGTCCTCTGTTAAGGCAACTAGTTCAAGAAAAGCACCACAATAAATAATATCTACCTTTCTATGAATGAGTCAACTTCTTCCCTGAGCAAAAACGTAACAGAGAAAGTAATTGGGGGTGGAGCAAATTTGTGGAGCTCTGAAAGGATGTGGATTCTCAGCCATCTCTGCCCAACTTCTTCTGCATTTTCGAAGAGAAGGCCTGGACCGGGTGGGGGTCAGAGGGTGCCAAGACTTCATTTTATATAAGGAACTTTGGCACCCTGTTTTCTGTTGTATTATTCTTATATTTTAAATTGTGTTTGCATATATTTTTTAGGATAAGAAAAGGTGAGAAAACTTCAGAGAGACAGAGAAGATATATTTCTCATAGGCCTGGAAGAAGATGTCTCTGGCAATTTCTAGCAACAGAAAAGCAATGAACAGGACCAAGGCCATTATATGAAAGACAAAATGGAGGAAACGATAAGGCACAATGTTCAGTCCGAAGTTCCTTGAGAGCTGGTAACCTCTTTGGGAGGGATACCCTAAAAAGAATGCACAGCTTGCTATAGTTGGAGTTCTGTTTAATATCAAAGGAAACCTTTCTCATCTTTAAAAAAATGTATAAAGAGAGCCTGTAATCCCCAGTGCCTCAGATTTATGCTTTCCAAATGTGGACATCTATTTCTCCATGTGCTAGATATCTTTTTAATAGACTACAAATATTTGAAATGTGTAAACACCATGGGAGGATGAGCATTTTAAGTGTGGAAGGATGGAGCTGGATTAGGAGAACTAGGATGTCATTATGGAAAAGAGGAGCAGGAGATGAAATGTCCCAGAAGTCTAAATTGTTGGACCGGAGTGTACTTGAAGAGTAGGCAAAGTGGAAACATGCTCACATTTGAACTTCCAAAACTTACCAGGACAAAAGCATGAAGCATTTCCCTTAATCACAGGTGTATTGGACTTGGATTTTATCTTTTACCTGAGAAGAGAGGGACTGTGTTATCCTTTCTTTTGTACTGACTGACCTTCCAGGCTCAGTGGAGTCAAGTATGTCTTGGATATGTCTCCAGTAATTGTGATCCACTCTTTCCAACTTCCAATCCAGTCCTTCCCTAAGGAACCCAATATTGACATGATCAGCAAAGATTGCTCTTTCTTCATATTGTGATGCGCTACCAACCAAGGTCAACCCTTCAGTCTTCTCTGTGGCTTCTTGCTGGACTTCCTTGATCAGACTAATCTCTACAGGGTTGTCTCTGCTGCACAAGCACTGAATGGGATTAGGGTATGTTGCACCATATTTTGGTTAAGGTTAAATGAATTAGGGATACAGTTGACTAAATGTCACATAGAAAGACCTCAGTAAATGTCAATTTCTTTTCTCTTGATAGCAATAGACAATGAATTGTTCCCTGCTTTTGATAATGCTTATTAAGTTTTTGTGGATTTATGAATGTATCAGCTAATGTCTACTGGAATGGAAGCTCCTGGGTCTCAGAAGTGGATACTTTGTTGGGTTTTGGTCAAGCCCCTCTTAACAAGTGGCAGGATGGTTCACTAGCAAGAATGGTTCCCTGGAGTAGATTGACTAGATTTGATTTGCATATCTTGTTCATTTAACTTCTTAGTGCCTCAATTTGCTGATTACAAAGTAGGAAGGATTGTTCTGATTAAATTAGTATACGCAAAGCATGTTGATCAGTGCATGGGATCATGTAAGGGTTATGATTACTGTCTTCTTTCTTAAATTGAATTCTTTATTGGTACATTTTATATACAGCTCACAATCACACTCAACATTGGGGAATTTGTACCAGTATATGAGACGAGTTAATTCTCATTTTTACCCATGTCCCTACCCACCCCACACCTCCCACCCACTATATATATGTGCTTTCTTTTTCTTTTCAAATCATATTGATTTTTCCCCTCATTAATTTTCCCTACCACATTCCCTTTGAGTATTTCCTGTTTCACAAAATCTATCATACATTCTAGAACTCATTTACATTTATAGGTTCTCATACCAAAGAAAAGATACAGTACTTATATATCTGTGATTTACTTATTTCACTTATTAGTGTGTTCTCAAGGTATGTCCATTTGCACATAAATGAATGAAACGTGTCATTCTTTATGTCAGATTAATACTCCACTTTATAGAAAAATCACATCTTCCTTTTCCAGTCTCCAGTTGATGGGCATCTGGGTTGTTTCCAAGATTGGGCTATCACAAACTGAGCTGCTATGAACATGGGTGGACAAATGTTTTTATGATATGATTCTTTTAATTCTTCTGAGTATATTCCTAGCAGGGGAATAGCAGGGTCAAATGAGACCTCTAATCCTAGTTTTCTTAAAATCTCCACAAATAAATTGAGTGTATTGGTACATTTTAGGAATATATTATAATCACATTCCTCATTGATAATTTGTACCTTTGTACAAATGCTCACTTTTAAATTAGACATAATTTATCAGATGCTCACTTTTAAATTAGACATATAAATTTGGGAATTCTGATTTTTTTAAGTTTTTATATATTCTAGGTAGTAAAGCTTTGCCTGAGATACAGTTAGTAACATTTCCCCCCCCCCGCACTGTAGGTTGTCTCTTTGCTCTGTTGATAGTTTCTTTTCCTGTGCAGAAACCTTTTAATAAGATGAGGGCCCAGTTATTGATTCTTTCTGATAGTTCTCATGCTACTGAGATTTTGTTCATAAAGTCCTTCCCTATGCCAGTGTCCCCAAGAATTCTACTTAACCTATCTTCCAGCAGGTTAAGTGTTTCTGTTTTAATATTTAGATCTTTAATCCACATCAATTTCAGTTTAGTGTGTGCATAGTGAAAGATATAGGACTAGTTTTAATCTTTGGCAGGATGAAACCAGTTTTACAAGCACCATTTATTAAAGCTTCTATCTTTCCTCCATTGAAGGTATTTGGCCCCTTTGTCAAAGATCAGGTGGCTTAGTATTTTTGGAGTTGTATCTGTACCTTCTATTCGGTTCCACTGGTCCTCAGGTCTGTTACTTTGTCAGTACCATGCTGGGTTTATGATACTGGATTTGTAGTATAGTTTCAAGTTGGGGATTGTGATAGTCTCTGCCATGTCTTTGTTGCCTAGAATTGCTTTTGCTCTTCTAGATGTCTTTTGATTCCAGTTGAATTTTTGGATTATTTTCTGTAGATCTGAGGAATATTGTGCTGGGATTTGAATTTGGATTCAAATATATAGATTGGTAAATATTGGTAAATTGGTAAATTATTATATAGATTGGTAAATTGTTATATAGATTGGTAAATCTATATAACAATTTTGGAAGTATGATTATTTTGACAATATTGGTTCTTCCTACCCAGGAACAAGAGATGTCTTTCCATTTTCTGATATCCTCTTCAATCTCCATTTTCAGAGAAGAGGTGTTTCACCTATTTTGTTAGATTAATTCCTAGATTTTTCATTCTTGAGGTGCTATTGTTTCCCAGATTTGTCTCTCAATGAGTCTGTAGCTTATAGGAAGGCTACTGATATTTGAGTGTTGTGCTTGTACCCAGCTACTATATTGAATCTGGTGATTAAGTCAAGCAGTCTTTTGGTGGAGTATTTGCAGTCTTCTAGTAGAATGTCATATCAACAAATAGTGACAGCTTAACTTCTGCCTTTCTTATTGTTATTCCTTTCATTTCTTTCTCTTGTCTAATTTCTGTGGTTAATATTTCCAGAACTATATTGAACAGAAGTGGTGATAGTGAGCATCCTTGTCTTTTTCCTGATTGTAGCCTCAAAGTTTTCATTTTTTGATCATTTAGTATGATGCTGGCTGTTGGTTTATCATAAATAGCTTTTATTAGGTTCTTATAAAGGCCTTCTATTCCAATTTTCTGGGGGGGTTTAATCATGAGTGGGTGTTGGATCTTTTCGAATGCTTTTTCTGCATTTACTAAGATGACCACATGATTTTTGTCCTTGAGTCTTTAATATAGTGTATTACATTTATTGATTTGAATATGTTGAACCATCCTTGAGTCCCTGAGATTAACCCAACTTGTGAGTGTGTGTGAGCTTCTTGACGATCCTCTGAATTTTGTTTGCCAGTATCTTATTGAAGATTTTTGCTTCTATATTCATTAGAGAGATTGGCCTTTAGTTCCCTTTGCTGAGTGGGTCTTTCTCTGCTTTTGGAATCAAGGTAATAGCTGCTTTGAGGAATGAATTTGGGAGTCTTGCATCCTTTTCAATTTTGTTAAAGAGTTTGAGAAGCATTTCCAAAACAGCTGGAAAACTTTTTTCCCAAATTCGTTTGCTTATTTATTTATTTACATTTAATTGACTTCTTTATTGGTACATTTTATATACAGTTCACAATCACATTCAACATTGGGGAATTTGTACCAGTATTATAAAATGGAGTATTACTCTGCCAAATTCTTTGTTTTCTCTCTGCCAGTGGTTTCTTTTGCTGTGTAGAAGCTTTTTAATAGTATGAGATCCCATTTGTTGATTCCTTCTGCTAGTTCACGTGCTACAGAGGTTTTATTCATAAACCCTTTCCCTAAGCCAATGTCTCCAAGAGTTCTAGTTTTCCAGTAGATTTAGTGTTTCTGTTTTAATATTTAGGCCTCTGATCCATTTTTATTTTAGTTTAGAACATAGTGAAAGAGATAAATCTAGCTTTGGCAGATTAAACTGCAGTTTTTCCAGCACCATTTTATTTATATATATATATATATATATATATATATATATTTGAGACAGGGTTTTCTTGCTTTGTAGTTCAGGGTGGCTCTGAGCTCAGTATTTAGCCCAGGCAAGCCTCAAACTCAGCAATCCTCCTGCCTCCAAATTCTGGGATTACAGGTGTGATCCAGCCCCATTTGTTAAAGAGGCTATCTTTCCTCCATTGGGGATGTTTGGATCCTTTGTCAAAGATGGGGTGGCTTAGTGTATCTGGAGTTCTCTCTGGAACTTCAGTGGATCTATTCCACTGGCATTCAGGTCTGTTACTTTGGAAGTACCAGGCCATTTTTATCACAGTGGGTTTGTGGTATAGTTTCAAGTTGGGATCATGATACCCCCACCATGTTCTTGTTGCCTAGAATTGCTTCTGCCATTCTAGGTCACTTGTGGTTCCAGGTGAATTTTTGGATTATTTTCTCTAGATCTGTGAAATATGCTGTTGGTATTTAAATCAATATTGCACTGAATCTATACAGTAGTTGTGGGAGTATAGCCATTTTGACAGTATTAGTGTACTAATGCACTAATACAAGGGATGTCCTTCCATTTTCTGATATCCTTTTCTAGAGTGTTGTAGTTCGCAGGATAGAGGTCTTTCACCTCCTTTGTTAGATTGATTCTTAGTATTTCATTTTTGGGGATGCTATTGTGAAAGGGGTTGACTCCCTAATTCTCTTTTAGTGAGTCTGTTATTTGTGTATACAAAGGCTATTGATTTTTTGAGCATCGACCTTGTACCTGGCTATGTTACTAAATTTGCTGATTAAGTCTAGCAGTGCTTTGGTTGAGTTTTTAGAATCTTATATATAGAGAATCACGTCATCAGCAAATAGTGACAGTTTAACTTCTTCCTTTCCTATCCTTATTCCTTTTATTTCTTTCTTCTGTCTAAAAGCTGTGGCTAATGTTTACAGCACTATATTGAACAGGAGTGGTGATAGTGGCCATCCTTGTTTTGTTCCTGATCTTAGTGTAAAGGGTTTCAGTTTTTGACCATTTAGAATGATGGTGCCTGTTGGTTTCTCTTTTGTTAGATTGAGATAAAGTCCATCTATTCTGATTTTCTGCATGGTTTTGATTATGAATTGGTGTTGGATTTTGTCAAATGTTTTTCTGTATCTCTTGAGAAGACCATATGGTTTTTGTCCTTGAGTCTGTTAATATAGTGTATTACATTTATGTTGAACCATCCTTGCATGCCACAGATGAATCCAATTTGGTCAGGGTGTATGATCTTCTTGATGATTCTCTGTGTTCCATTTGCCAGTATCTTACTGAGGATTTTTGCATCAATGCTCATTAGAGATATTGTTTTGTAGTTCTCTTTTTTGGTTGGATCTTTTTCTCCTTTTGGAATCAATGTAATGGTTGCTTCCAGGAATGATTTGGGAGCACTGCTTCCTTTTTGATTTCATTAAAATGTTTGAGAAGTAGTGGCACTAACTCTTCTTTAAATTTTTTGTAGAATTCAGCAGTAAAGCCATCAGAAACAGAGCTTTTCTTTGTTGGTAGGAAAGCTTGTTCTATTTTCCTACTATGGGTACTCACCACTACGAATTTTCTTTGTAGAACTGCTTTTATTGTGTTCCATAGATTGCTGTATGTTGTACTGGCATTATCATTTACTTGTAGGAATTGTCTAATTTCTTCTTTAATTTCTTCCATGACACTCTGCTTGCTCAGGAGAATGTTGTCAATTTCCATGTGTTTATGAAGTTCTTGAAATTTCTTTGCTATTGATCTCCACTTTGAAGGTGCTACCATCTGACACTATAGAGCAGATAACTTCAATTCTTTTCTATTTACTTAAACACATTCTGTGAACTAAGATTTGGTCTAGTTTGGAGAATGACCCATGTGCAGCTGGGTAGAATATGTATTCTTACTTGTGGGGTGATATACTCTGTAGATATCTATTAAACCCATTTGTTCACAAATTTGGTTCAGTTCTAGTATTTCACTGCTGATTTTTTTGTCTAGTTGATCTGTTTATTTGTGACAGTGGGGTGCTAAGATCCCCCACTATTATTATATTAATGCTTATTTGGCTCTTCATATCCACTAACGTTTGTTTTATATAGTTGGATGTGCTAACACTTGGTGCATATACACTGTAATTGTTATCTCAATTATGATTGTTACCTCTTTCTCTTGGATTGTTCCCTGGAGGAGAATGTAGTGACCTTCTTTGTCTCTCTTAATTAATTTTGTATTAAAATCTATTTTATCTGCAAATAAGACAGCCACTCCTGCTTTTTAACAGTTTCCTGCCACTTGAATTATTTCCCATCCTTTTACTTTCAGTCTTTGGGTTTCTTTTTGAGTTAAGTGTGTTTCTTGAATACAACATATTGTTGGATCTTGGTTCTTGATCCATTCTGCCAGTCTATTTCTTTAATTGGTGAGTTGAGACCATTAACATTGATGGTTACATCTGATATGTGTTGACTTATATTTGTCATAACATTTTCCTATAGTTGGCATTTTCATTAATTTTTTTTACAGTTTTCCCCACTGCCATTTAATTTCTTGCATTGTCTAATAGCTTCATTCAGTTAGACCTCATGGAGTTGTGACCCTCACTGTCTTCTAGGATATCGCTTAGAATTTTTTGTAACCCAGATTTGGTATTCATGAAGTTTCTCAGATGTTCTTTGTCACGAATGTATCTTATTTCCTCATCAATTTTGAAAGATAGTTTTGCAGGATACATCAATCTAGTTTGGAGAGTCTTTTCTTTTAGGGTTTGAAATACTTCTCCTTGACTAGCATGTTTGTGTTGAAAACTCTGCTGTAATTCTGATGGGCTTTCCTTTGTATGTGATTTGTTTCTTTTCTCTAACTGCTTTCAATTATTTCATTCTTCTGTTGGAATTCTGGTATTTTGACTATTATTTGCCTAGATGTAAATTCCTTTTTAATCACAGTTAGTTGGAGTCCTGTGTGCCTTACTTATTTGTATATCAAAATTTTTTCCCTGCTTGGGAAGTTTTCTGCCATTATATCTGTGAACAGTTTTTTCAAATGTTCTTTGCACTATCTCCTGCTTTTTCCATCTTATGTTGTTCTTCTTTCCATCATCTAACAGATCTTGGATTGATTTCTTATGCTCCCTTACTATTTTTAGGAATTCTTTCCTTTCCTGGTTGCTAACTGCAATCCTATTTTCTATGTCTGAAATTCTGTCTTTGGATTTACTAGCTCTACTGCATAAGTTTTCAATGGAGTTTTAAATCTGTTTAATTTCTCTTCGAATCTGCTTATTTGATTCAATTTGTTTTCTGTGCTGGGTTTCTCTCATGTTCCTGAGGTCTTCTTATGTTTTTTAAATCTGTGTCTTTCACTATGACCATCATTATTGCTGTTATAAGAGATTATTTCAGATTCCATGTTTTATCCAGTTCCTATTTTTGCAAGTCCAGGGAGCCCAGGTGTTTGTATTTCAGGCTGGTTCATCTCACTGTTCCCTAACTTTCCCTTTGAAGATCTGAAATTCTGGGTTTGGGCATCATTTGGATGTTTTCTCATTTTTATTTTATTTTTATTTTTTGCTGTTGTTGATGTTTTCAGTTTAATTCCTGGGTTGATGTCTATAAAGTGCTTATTGAAAGTAACTGTCTTACTAATATTTAGAACTTTTAAGAAATGATAACTTCGTGGGTCATCCCCCTGATATAATTGGGTCTTAGGCCTCTACTGTACCTCCTCACTGTATGAAGACCTAGGCACAATATAACAGTCTCCTGAGAAGTCAGGGCTCAAGTGCTGCACAGAGGGCAAGGCAGAGTTGCACACTGAGGGCCTCTGCCTAAGTCCCAGGGGAGCTGCAGCCCTTATTCACTGTGCACAGATACCTTGATACAGGCTCCCGGGCTCCTCCCTGTGAGATAGTCCTGCAAGAGGTCAGAATCCAAATGCTATCTGATTATTGTTACTGTTTTAGGTTTTGGTGAGTTATATGTAAAGCATTTAAGACAATCTTCCATCAAGGTTTGTTATTGTTGTCATTATTATTATTATACATTCTATAAAATGTGGTCAAAGTTTTCTGATCCTTAAATCTAAATTCCAAGTTCTTGAGAATAATCACAAATTCAGAGAAATCTTTAGCACCTGAAGAAGAAATTATTAGTAGTGGCTGAAGTAGCAGCACATGTCTGCAGAAGACAGTGGCCAAGTTGACTGTCCCTCAAGGCCTTGACTAACCCTCCTATGAAGAGCAGGGAGTTGTGAGTTTTTTAAATACCATGGATCACACCTATTGACTGTTGGCCCATAGACCTAACTTAATCATAGATGCATTATGTTTATACAACCTAGCAAATAAAAAGAAATAAATTGGTTGCTAATATAAAATTTGAGCTATTTCACATAAAATCTTATTTCCTGCTTTTGAAATATTTGGAGGATACTCAGCTCTGGGTTTGGTCTCATAAGGGCAGCCATCTGCTTTAATTGAGTAGAATCACCCATCTTAGATTAATCATTTACTTTTCATTTTTCCACAGTCCTCACCACTGCATATTATATTACATCTGCCCTACTTCATTCATTGTTATTGCTTAATCCACATGGGCCTCAGAATTTGGAATTCTGACTGTGTAAAAGAACTGCTGCTATGATGCAAAGTGAGTAATACATGTGATGTGGTAAAAGATACTATTCATTTAGTTTTACTTCCTGACATACATCTCAGTCTACCAAGGGGTCATTTTACATGAACTGTGATTAATGTCTTTGAGAAGAGTCAACTTCTTCATCTCAGTCTATCACCTCAGTGTCTGGCTTAGCAGTCACTACCAGGAAATGTGCACTATAGATTGAAAATCATTAAGAAATAGGACATTGGCCGGGCGTTGTGGCTCACGCCTGTAATCCCAGCACTCGGGAGGCAGAGACAGGAGGATTGCTGAGTTTGAGGTTTGCCTGGGCTACACAGTGAGTTCAAGGCCTGCCTGAACTGAAAAATGAGACCCTGTCTCAAAAAAAAAAAAAAAAAAAAAGAAAAGAAATAGGATGTTGATCAGTATGACTTTTTGAGAGTTATACACAATATACTTAAATGCAATATTCTGAATAATCATAGCTTTGTGATATAATAATGGTGGGGACAAGGGTTTGCTTGAAAACCAGAAGAAAATGAAAATTTTTGGAAACCAACTCTAGGGATATGTTTCCCAAAATTGGACACTTAAGTATGTGGACACCAAGTTTTGATTTCTGGAATGTAA
Source organism: Thryonomys swinderianus (assembly GCA_004025085.1). Taxonomy (NCBI): domain Eukaryota; kingdom Metazoa; phylum Chordata; class Mammalia; order Rodentia; family Thryonomyidae; genus Thryonomys; species Thryonomys swinderianus. Next base: position 27,809 of record PVIC010006508.1, read on the forward strand.
AGTAGGGAGTCTGAAGGAGAAATGGTGGCTGATCTTTGGCACAAAGAATGGAGTACATATTTAAATCTTAAATGTAGCTGTGTTTATTCATACCAAATCATCACACGGGTCCTGGATCCTCCTTTTGGAACAAGATATGAAATAAAAGTACTTCTGTTCTATTACAAGGCTGTGAAGATGTCCTATAATTTAGATTAGTTAGGGTCCCATAGGCATGTATCAAGTGTGCCTAAGTGAGAAAAATGTTTCCAAAAGCAGGTAGTATTTAATCAGTGTCTGAATGAAATGTTTCTTTTTTACTTACCAACAAGGTAGGGTATTCAGGAACTCCATGTTTTCTCAAGGTTTTCTGGACCAAGCAAAAGAACATCCTTTTCAGAGTGTATAACTCAGCATTGCATCATGTAATGCAAATGGCAAGGCTTTCCTCTTTATTGGCAGAGAGGCATGCTAATGTAACTGTCACATTAAATATTTGCTGCTGTGGCTCAGTTAATGACTGTCATAAAAGTGTGGCAATATCTGGCACTTTAAGTGTTTGTGGTACCTAATGTAGAGCTTGCTATTGTAAATAGGCCACACATTTAGAACTAATTACATGCAAGGTATGATAGCAGGTTTATTTTTTACAACTATCTAAGCTATGATCAGCACTTGTAATCATAAAGCAAGAAAAAAAGAAGCAGTGACAGCAACACCTTCATGTTGAAAGCAAAGTCTTGTCTTGATATGCTATAAAGTATTAAATGTTGTTCAATAGAAAGTGAAGATGATCAGTCAGAAGCAGATATAATCATGAAATGGGCCGGATCTGGCTTTTATAGTGTTTGCATCCATACACATTTGTTTTTCTTTAAAGTTTTATCCTGAAGCAGCCTGCTAAATACTCCAAAAGCTATCGAAATTATATATATTCTTCCCCAAAACATATACATACTTCAGCAGTTTGCTATCCTAGTCAACATCTGGAAATGGATGGCCTCCACTTTGAGCACCTCTTGTAATTATAGAGGCCAAGGGTAACATATTAATCCTGTGATGTCTCAATAAATTTAGCACAAAATATTTTTTATTTTCTTATAAGTATACTTTTTGCCCCTCATCTCTGGGTCAAGGAAAGGAAAAATTGTTCTTGTTTTGAGCTTCAGCAATGTATCGTTTTTTGTTCACAATTTCTTGGATCGAAATAGTGCCGTTAAGTTGCTTTCCACATAGTCCATGTAAAGGGACGATTTCTGTCTCTCCAAGCTTAGCATAGTCCTTTACTTGTGCTGCAGTCCTGAGAGATTTTCAGTGCTAACGTCCATGTCTGAAATTGGGAAATCAGAGATTTACAGAAAGAGGGTTATAGCCCCAGGAGTCTTGTTCCAGAGTCAAAGTACTGTAATTCCTTCAGTTCAAGAACAGGGTGGAGGGCGAGAGGAAAATACAAACTTCTCAAAATGCATGTAAAAATTTGTAGGTATGTGTTCTCCCTCCGCTGAGGTTTCAGAGCTTTCTTCAGAGGCTCAGCAGGAATATTAAGGATCCCAAGTTTACAGCTTGCTTAGACCATTAGACGTAAAATAGAACAAGTAGTTCTCAGGAGACCATGTGTGTCTGCAGTCTTAAGAATCCCAAGAAGAAAGGGCCCCGTAAAAGTTGAGTGGCAACCTCTGGGGCAATTTTGCTAATTTTCAAAAAGCCTCAGAAAGACCTGGCTGCTGGGGTTCTTGTGAGAACCCCGGAAGGAGCACCTCGCCATCTCACACAAAATGTTTGGATCTAGCCAGGAGCAGAGGTGGAGATAATGAAGTGGCATCTCCTTGCTCTCTTTTCTGCTCAGCGTCCAGCCTGGGAGACTAATTTCCTGTCTCTCTGAATCCCTTTCAGCCCTTACAGGGGTTGAATTACTGACTGAGCCAGGTCACTTATGAAGTCCAGGGAGACTGAGACCAGCATCAAATGCTGGGGCTTGGAACTGATGGAAGAGATGTTGGTCCAGGAGCTGGTCATGGGACTTTGAGACAAGGCTGCTGCCCCATTGATCAAGGATGGGAAAAAAAAAAAATGCCAAGCAACCTGCAGAACACTGAGCAAAGACTCCACCTCCTGTCTTTCCTGGAATCTACATTCCTTATTTATTTTCTCCACTTCTTTTCTCACTTCCCATGGAGACCACAGAGCTAACTACATATGATCAATACCCATGTGTACCTTGACCTTCACCCTCTGCTCTTTTTTTGCTTCCTTCTCTCTATGCTTCTTAAAACACCTGTTTCTCTCCTTTCCCTCTATTTTCTAGTTTTATTCTTTATAACTATTAGTTTCTCCTTATTTTTTGATTCTCCTTATCTTTTTGTCACTGAATGCATTTCTTCCCTCCTTCAACCCTTTCTTCTCTCCTCCCTCTTTCTTCTGTCCTTCTGATGTCTTCCTCTCTCCCCTTCTGCCTTCATTCTTTATTTTTGTGCTTTCCATTTATGAGAGGGAGTGAGTGGAATGAGTGGTCTTGAGAGGTCTCTCTACTCTTCTTAAACGATTGGGCAGTTCTGAGCACAAAGCATCCTTATTTAGCTTAACACGGTTCCTAAAGTAAACCAAGACTTAGGAGAACAGCATGGTTTTTCAGTCTATGCAGAACCCAACTGAGATATATGGCAGCCCTCTCCCCGAACCCTTTTCTTAAAACAGAGTTCAGCTGCTGTGCACCCAGCTGGGTCTTCTGCCAGAGTTCTGGCTCTGGATGATTCTTGGTCACAGGGATTTTCTGAAACCATCAGTGGGACCCAGTGGTCAGCTTATTGATTGACTGGATTTATACATGCTGAAGTCTTCTCTAATGGTCTTTTTAGCAGGCACTTCTCTAGCTGGAAGATAAGTTGTATTTGATTGTAGCTCTCTAGCTTCTAACTAGATTTTCAATTAAATTTAAAGCCAATTCTCTCATCTGACTGTTTCTATCTTAACTTTTGTTCCTTAAGCGGGAGTGTATGTCCTGTGACTTTTTTCTTTTGTGTCTTTTCTGCTGATCTTTGTCCAATGATGTCTCTTGAAGCCTCTCTCCTTCTTCAATGCTCCCTTCTCCATGATGTCTTCCTCTATCCTCAGAGAGGATGAAGGATTTTGCTTAAGGTCTGAGCCCTCCCTGTGCTTCTGATACTTAGCTGTTCTAGTCTGCCTAGACTTATAGAGGGTTATGTACCTCAGGAGAGAAATATGAGGGCAAGGCCACATTCTTGTCTCTCTTCACAGTGCTCAGAACCATACCTTTGTAAATGCTCCTGGAAAGGATTGCTGTGTGATCAATGGAGACAGTTATTGGTAATTTTCTGCTTATTTTTCAAGTCTAGTACAGATTACCTTTGAAGAATTTAGTCAGGTTCACAACTATTGTTTATCCATCTTACAAAGAGCTTTGTGAGTTTGGGCCTCTCATTCTCCCTGGAGAGAGTGGATTATCTCCATCTCATAGAGGAAGCTAAACTGTCATCATGGACTCAGCACTCAAATCATAGCCATTGTCCTCCACTGTCACTGCCCGCTCTGACATTTCTTATTGGAAGAGAAAGACCAGAGTTGCTCCGATGCTCTCCACACTCCTGGAGCCATGTATGTCCCTGTGATTCTCAGCCAATCTGCATTGCTCCAGGAGGTCACTGTAGATGTGTGGGGCATATTGCTTGGCTCCTTTTTGCAGGAGCAGCATTCACATGTATCTTTGTCCCAAACTCCAGGTCCCTGTAGCTACTGTTCTCTGACTGAGACAAGTATCATGACCATTTGCTTAAAAAGATCACAGCCCTTATTTGGATACAGTTCCCACCCTAAGCCTGCTTTGGGGCAGGAGTCTGCTTTGATCTGTGTGCAGGCCTGGGAGGTTATGGCCTTAATTAACTCATGCATAACAATCTGACTTTCTTTTCCATTCAGAGAAAAGCATAATCTTTTCAAAGCTTCATAACGTTGAATTCTTAAAAATCCAATTGAATCTTATTTTTGTAAGTCTGCTCAGGGTGATCTCTGTAGAGCACAGAAATAAAAAGATAATGAAAAATGTTTCTTTTCAATTACCAGAATTATTGCTCGCAGAAGAATTCTTCTCATAAGACAGGATTTTAAGGAAAAAATTATAGGAGACAGAAGAGCATCAACAAACTCTTCATCAGAATCATTTCTGTTATGTGAATGTACCAGCCTACTAATCCATCCCATTCTATGGAAATGCCATAAAAATTGAAAAAAAAAAAAGAAAAGGAACAGGGAGATCATAGATATGAAAGCACTTTGTAAACAGCAATGTGGTTTGCAAATGTGACACGTTATTATTGCTTGACTTCTGCAGTTTCCTTCCCCATGGTTAGAAATTATGAGGCATCCCTTGACTCCTGTCAGACTCTTTTTTAATGATCTTTAAGCCTTATTCCTAAAGGCAGGGCAGTGGTACTGACAGAAAAAGTGCTTAATAATTTGTTTATGGTAAAATGTTATCCTAATTAGTAGATCTCATTAATTTCAATAAAGCATCATTCCAGTGTCCCCTCTCCCCAGTCACTCAGCAAATCCTGCTGAGCATCCTTATGAGATCTTGCTCTAACTGTTGCATTGTTTCCACTACTACCACTCAAATTTGTGACCTTTCACCTCACACCTGTGCAGTGGCTGCTGAAGCCACATCCAATTCACCCTCCACAGCTGCCAGAGTAGTCTTTGGTAATAAGCCATGCTATGTCATCCCAACTTCATGCCCTGCACTGTGTGCTTACCATGGCCCGTAAAACCTCATAAAGTACAGCCCTATTTGCTCTCAATTTCTTGTTCCCTCTCCCACCCTGACCTAATTAACCAATCTCTGAAAGACTCAAAGCTTCTTTCTACTCTGGCCTTGCTATTTCTTCTCGCTGGAATGGCATTTCTCAGGGATCTGTACAGGGTGGTGCCTGAGTATGTGTCAGGCCTGAGCTCCCCTGTTTCTTCTTCCAGGTGGCCATCTCTGACTGTTCTGCTCACAGCACCTGCCACCTCCACCAGACCTCTCCACTTTCCACAATCCTACTTTCTTTTAGTACTCATATTCCAACATTTTTTGTGTAACTATTTGTTATTCAACTCTTTCTTATCAAATATATGTTTCATGAGACCAGGGACTAGATCTTTAATGTTCTTTACTATTTCTTCTAGAAGAGCACTTGGCATATATAGCATTCAAATATATTTGCTGAATAAATGATCATTAAAGAAAGGTAGAATCTACTGACTGAGGGAAAAGAAAGAAAAAATCATACAAAAATGCAATTTGTTTTATGTCAACACTATAAAACAAGAAGCTAGTTTGGTAGCACATGCCTTCATTCCCAACACTCTGGGAAACCAAGCCAGGTTTGCTAGTTCATATGCAGCCCAGGAAACTAGTTAATTCAGTTACAGAAGTAACCCAATGTTGGTAAAATAACAGCAGTGCTATAGAGCCCTTTAGCTTTTGATATAACTTGGTTAAACTAGCTAAAAGGGCTTATAATACTTGAAATCTTCCTTTTTCATTCAGACTTTACAGAAAGAAATAGAATATAGATTGTATTTTGAAAAGAAAATAATTGCATCTGGGGAAAATCCTGCCACCCAATCAGAAAGCTTTAGGGTTATGCCTTATTCATTCCTTCTGATACATATTACCCCATAGTAGAGTATATTTATTCTGTAACTATTTTTTGTGCACATCCTTTGTGCCAGAACCTTGTGGGAACCAGGCTGATAATATCCTTGTTTTGAGAAATATTGTCTAACAATTTCTCCTCTGTAGCATTTTAACATGAATAGATCTGCCACACGTTGTTCTCTCCACGGGGTTTAAGGAAAACAGAAAGTGATGGTAAGTTGGCCCAAAGGTGTCACATGCAAGATCCCATGTCTTCTCAAAGATCTGGTTCAAGAGTGTCCACTGAAAAGAAGTAGATCGGGTCAAATGTTACTGAAATGAGCTTTGTGCTTAAGCCACAAGGAAACCATGTTCTCAGTAATGGTCTACTGAGTAGTCTGAATCAAGAAAGACAAATTTAGGGCAAATTATCTTTCCAATTTGGCACAATGTTGTGAATCAGATTTTGTTATGCTTTAGAATCTGGTCATTGCTAACAGAATGCCTATCCCGGAGAGGAAAAGTATACAGAATTTGTGATTAGACAGCATGAAACCAAGACTAAATTTAAATTGTTGTTGTAGAGTTTCAAATAATTTGCCTCAAAATTAACATCAGTAAAAAAGATGAAGTGAAATGAAACCCTCCTGGGCAAAAATTGTAGATGGGATTTGTTCAAACTTCTTCCATTTTTTCCATTGTTGGTTGAAAGAGACATAAACTTGGAGCACTGGCAGAATTTTAAGTCTTTAAGGGTATTAAAAATAGGTTCCAAGTTTTTGGAATGTTTAAAGAAGAACTTTTCTTGACATTTCTAATTTCTGCTAAGTATTAAAGTGTACCACCCATGTAATAACCTACAGCTCATAAAATTTCAGAGCTAGAAGGACCATATATGTCTACAGAGATGCAAACTAAGACTCAGGGAGGCAAACAGGGCAAATAGATATACTCAAGCTTTATGCTGTAGCCAGTGCTGGAGCCAGAATCTGATTTTATTTCATCTTATGGAAACATCTGCTATTGGACAGTTTCTGCATTATTTTCATACTTGTACTATTCTGTAAAGACTCTGGAACTTTGATGGAATTTTTAATTAAAAATGCAAAATATTGATGATCAGGGCTGGAGATTTAGCATCAGGGCTGGAGATTTAGCTTAGTGGTTCTGGTGCCTGCCTCGCAAGCTCAAGGTCTTGAGTTCGATCCCAGTAACTACATAAAATGCTGGGCGTGGTGACTCAGGCCCACCAGCCATCAATACCACATACCACAGTGCTGGGTGTGGTGGCTCACACCCATAATCCCAGCACTCTGGAGGCAGAGGCAGGAGGATTGCTGAGTTCCAGGCTTGCCTGGGCTACATAGTGAGTTGAGGGCCAGCCTGAACTACAAAGAGAGACCTTGTCTCAAAAAACAAACAAACAAACAAACAAACAAATAAACAAAAAAAATATATATATATATATTGATGATCAGACAACTTGGGTTACACAATCTTCCTTATTCTTGAGAATTTCAAGGATGTAGCAGTTCAAAGTTACTGGGCATTGTGGTGACACTTTAAAATGGAACATAAAAATCTGAATTGCTGCAGGACACATTGTGGTTGAGAAGCCACACCTTCACTCTGTTATTCTTTATGCTGACAACACCAACTCTATTCTCTGTGAGTTTTGAAACCCACACTTCCATGTTGCCTCAGGGTAAGCAGTGCACATCCTAAAATGAAGAGGCAACAAAATGGGTGAAATAGCACTATCTTCATGGAGTTCCCCTGTACCAAGAAACCTGTTCCCTTTTAGGATCTTTTAGTTTCTAATTCCATGTTCCTGACCGCCATGTCACACAAAAACCATAAAGATGGAGTGCAGAGGAGAGGACTTTGGGTTGCAGTGGGTGTGCCTGAAGCCTCTGCGTTGGAGAGGAAGTTAGTCACCAGCTTTCTTTGAATGCCAAGTCCACATTTCACACAGAAGAGAGGAACCAGCATGCCTTTATTAGTGCAAAGAAGAGTTTCTTCTTTTGCAAATGTGGGGAGGTATAGCTACAGATTCCTATGACCCATTGCCTTCTTCCCCCCATCCCAGTCCCATGTATATAGCAATTGTGTCCAGACAGGGAGGAGTATGGTTATAAATGAAAATTTAAATGTTTCCAAGTGAGGAGGAATTTTGGCAGGGAAGAATTGGGAAGTGTTGTCTGAGTGGTGATTGTCTGGCTGGGCCTTTGAAAATACTTAGGCATTACCTAGCTGCAAGCCAAGTTTTTTTTTTTTTTTTTTAGTTATTTTAACTATTTGAGATAAATGGTCATTTTTATCTCACCTACTCCCAACATTATGCCACTTAAAATGATAATATCTTCAGGCTTTCCACTCTGTAGTTTTTGCAAGCCAAGAAACTTAGCTGGTTGGTAGTTGGAGGGCAGATCTGCAGAAGATAGCAATAGTAATCAGGTCATGGTCTCTTTAGGCTGTTTCTAGCTACTTCTACACTGAGGCCTGGAAGAGAAAAAGTATTTGAATGTCCCTTTGGACACATTGTTAAGATTGTATTTTGTTAATATCCACTCAAATTTGAGTTAATAAATACCCCAGGAAGTTAGCCTTTCTTTTAAATCACACTAATACATAATGATATAATGAAATAATACTTGAACACATATGGTGTTTGCTGTCCAAAAATACTTTCATTTATTTCCTTACATATTTCTCCCAGAATATTTCATTAGTTGAATTTTTATGATGACTTGGGGATTCACTATTTTTCATAACATTCTGATGATGACAAAAAATTCATATTCAAAAGAACTTATTAAATACTCATTACTGATAATACCATCAATACTGAACTATTTGACTGGATTAATGAAGCACAAAAGAAATTTTTTGATGAAGATTATCTCTATGACTTTTTCACTTTATGTTCTACAGAGAGTGTGCAAAGTCATTCAGACATCCAATTTTATCTGGATGATCCATATTCCATGAATTGAATTGGTCAAGCTCAGAAAACTACTTCCCTTCCTTTGGTTTAGAGAAAAAAAAAAGGTTAATACAGTTATTTTGCCTGGCAATTAGATCATCAGTTTTGCACAGACCAACAATAAGGAGAAAAGAGGCCCTTTATATGTTAGGTTTGTGGAATGACTTCAGATGTTTTGACTCGAAAGTCTTAGAACAAAACAGAAATAGTCCAAGCTATGATTCCTTCGCTGCCTCTCTGAGTCCACTAAGCTGTGTTACGATGAATTACACATTGGAATGTCATTCTATGACCCTTATCCAATGTGATTTGGCTTTATTATTCCTCTTAAGATTATGTTAACATTTGGTTGACTTGTTTTATACTTCAGAGGACCTATGATCTTCCCATTATTTTGTACCAGAACCATTTGTATAAACATCAGAGGAAGTTCACATGTGGTTGTCTTGTTAGGACTTAAATAAGGCCTCACCCTGTGAGTAGGGAGCAGCATATTCTGGAGCAGGATGGTGAGCCTAGATTCCAGTTCTAGAAAGAGGCTTACCTAAACACAGACACTTTAGCTGGAAGGAAAGGTACCATACTCTTCTGGAGTTTGTTGTCTTCTGGAATGCACTCCGAGATGCTTGGTACTAAGATGTTATTAACCACAAGGAAGCAGACTCAGGCTGGCATGAGACAGTCCTGAACCTAAGGGAACAAGCCATGTTTTACAAGAAACATAAGAAGAATTGGTTATATATTTCTATTTCAACCTCTTTCTCTTGTTTAAAGCACTTAGTATTTTCTTAATTGTCTTGGCCTCAGCTGGCTATTAAGGGGTGGTGTGAGCTGTACCTGCTCCAGAGGACTTATAGAGACAGTGACTGTTAGACTGGGGTAGGGGAGGTGCTATAGTGAGGGAGGGATACATAAGACTAAGGACAGAGGATGTGAACTCTCAGCACCAGTGTCAGGACCTTGCACTGTCCCAATGATGGGGGAAAGACTCTGTTTGGAGCCCATTTTTAGGGATGCTGGTGTTATTTTATTAAGGAAAAAGGTACCTACTTCACAGCTCTGTGGTTCTTTGTTTCTAGCATGGATTTTTTTTTTTGTTTCATTACTTTTTGTTATCTGGCTCTTTTATTTGTTTCACAGATACTTCAGGAAACTTGGGCCATAATTGTTACTTCAACTAACAGAAAGGCCAGAGGCACCTTATTTGAAAGCTTATTTGAAGCAAATCATCTGAGACTAATCTCTAGAGAGAAAGTGAATTTTTTATTCTAAATGATCATCATAAGCAAAGATTTTCTTTCTTTAAAGGCAAAAATCATAGTATCCAAGCAGTTAAGAGATATCTAATAAATGTTATTTGAAGTAGTGAAGCTGCAGGTCTTATGAATAGATAGCTGAGCTTGTGCTCAGTGTCTATAAATATGACACCTGTCACAGACCATCAGCAACAACCTGACACACACATTTGTGATTCTAAAACGTGTCCAGTGCTTAATGACTCGGCTGGGAGGAATGTTAGCTAGCACATCTCTGGTTGGAACTGAACCCACCACTGAAGACAACCTAAAACAGTTCAGCCTCACCAGGCCACCTGTAGGAAAACTATATGTGAGAGTGTCAATGCCTTACTCAGCACAACTCTAGTTCTTGAGAACCTGGTAGTTTGTTTTCCTTAATTACTAAAATGGATGAGTATGCCATGTTAAATATTGGGGTTCTTGAAAACTTAGTGATGGATAGAAGTGGTATGAGAAACTGAAGGTGTGAGTTCTAAAATGTATAATATGTATTATGAAATAGTAAGAAAATGTTCACAAGGATAAGGGGAAAAGGGGAGTAGGGTAAGGAAAGAAGAGAAAGAAAAAATTTGATGGTAAGAAAAGGAAATAAAATATATATATGGGGGAAAGGGTTGTAGAGAGGGTAGGGTAATGGGAAAAATGAGAATCAAAATGTGTCATATAAAGGTACAAACCATCAATGTTGAATGTGATCATTATGTATATATAAACCAATTGAATCAATTTTTATTTTTTTAAGACAGGGTCTCACTTTGTAGTTCAGGCTGGCCCTCAGCTCACTATGTAGCCCAGGCAAGCCTGGAACTCAGCAATCCTCCTGCTTCTGCCTCCCGAGTGCTGGGGTGACAGGCGTGAGCCACCACGCCCAGCACTGTGGTATGTGGTATTGATTGCTGGTGGGTGTGAGTCACCACGCCCAACATTGTATATGGTTACCGGGATCCAACTCAGGACCTTGGGCTTGCGAGGCAGGTGCCGGAACCACTGAGTTAAATCTCCGGCCCTCAAATCAATTTTTTAAAAAAATGAGAACTTAACTGTTTTTAGACACCATAAGTTTTGGAGTTGAATATGTCTGAAGTATTTTTGTTAATTAGCCAGAAAAAAGAAATCTTTACACATTATTTATATTCACTGATTCACTGGCTTTTTTCCTATAATCATTTCCCATAGTTCCAGTGAGACATAATATTTCCATTTTCACTAGACTAAAAGCGCTAAAAAGAAAGGACTTTTTGACTTGTTTGTTAACATTCTTGCACATAGCACAGTGCTTTGGATAGAACAAGTCCTTAACAAATTGTATTGAATGGCTAATAACTAATATAGTTTTTTCATCATTTTCTGTATGTTTTGGGGGGGATGCCTATGATATCTCCTATTTTTAAAGACTTCCCCCTAATAATGGCTATTCTCTTTCATAGAAAACAGATTCAAGCCTTGCAGTATGTATCATATCAATTTATTTGTGGTTTATTTGTTTAATGTGCATCTCATCCATTTGACAGAATGCTTTGTTGAAAATGAGGTTCACATTTGTTCTGTTCCTCATTCTAGCACACTGCCTGGCACAGAATGGGGCTTAATAAACAGTATTTATAAATAAATATCAGATGATTAGATGGATGAGTAACTGTCATGTACCCATATGCACATATGAGGTGACCCTATAGCCTTCTTTCACACTTGAGCAGTGTAGAACCATGAAGAGTACCAGAGGACATAACTAGGAGCATCCTTTGTCTTGCATATTGCAAGAGAATGAGTGGCTACAAAGTGGAGAGAAAAATTCTCTATTTCATTATATCATAATATGGCCTCAGATGGGGTCCAGATGCAATTGTGGTTCTAATAATAGACTGTGTGATTGTGAGCAAATTGTACAACCTTTCTGAATCTCTTTTCCTAAGATATAAATTTGGGACACAAGTAGTACTTAATTCAAGTAGTTATTTAGATGATAATACAGATGATGTATGTAAAGTATGTAGCTTAGTGCCTGGTACAGAATAAGGATAACTACTCAATAAGAGTTATTATTAAATTAATAATAACATTGGAAGTCCATCAGTGGGCTAGCAGTGTCCTGGGACTCAATTAGTTTGTAATTAAATGTATTAAACAATGTCTTGTGCTCAACTTCAGTGAAAAGAATTATTGCTTTGCTTTTAATGGCTATAAGTTTCTACTGAGCTAAATAATGGAATCAGAATGAATTCCCTACAGTCAAAGTCGGATTTGGTATGATCTGGAAGGTTATAGTGTGAGGCACACTGTCACTATGGATTAAAGTATCTTTGTACCCCAAATATTACGGTTATTTAATGGTATGTTAGATTGCCTTTAAAATTTCTTTGATAGGGGAAAATTCATATTTCTTAGAAAATAGCTTAAAAGAAAACTATGTCTCTAACCTTAGCAAAGTATGATTTAAACAATATCCTGTTATAAAAATAATTATATAGATATCTTAATTTTTGTCAAAAGTACTTTACAAATGTACTTCTTTTTCCTAATTAGACAATAATCTTTGAGCATAATGTTTTAAAATGTTTAGTCTTATTGACATAATACAATTATATTTGTAAAAATTTAGAATATATATACATATATAATATATATATATATGTATATATATATTTAAAGATAATTTGCAGTGACAGGTAAGACCTAAATTGCAGGAACCAGAAACCTAATTATTTTAAATTGAATAATCTTGCTAACCAGTGTTACTCATTTCAAGGGAACAAAGGTAATGGCTTTTTAAAATGTCTTACTTGTATTAATAATTCTGTTATAATTCTCCACAAATTATATCAGAATTCTTCTATATCACAAACCCTGCAAAAGCCAGACATTTATTTCCTCATCAAATGCAAGAAAATGCATACAGTCTGCTAATTCCCAACTATCCATTTATATCGAGATCAGTAGAAGCTTTCTCCACATCAGTCAGGCTATAATTTTCTCATCATTCTTTAGATGGAGAAAAAATACTGTTTAAGGGAAAATTCTCACATTTCAGACCTTGTGGTAGGGGTGGGTGGTATATTGTGAAATAGTTTTTCTCTGTTATTCATGCCTTCAAGTGTTTGACAGGATAAATACTTTGGAAGACTACTAGTTTCTTGTGTTTGTCATATCTTTCCTGTTTAAAGGGTTGGTGAGGTGTGTGGTTAAGAAGAGAAGGTATGGGCAGTGGAATTCTAACACACAGCTTCAGAGGCACATTGGAAAAGCCACCTTACTATGTCCTTCCTTCCTACTTCTGGAACATTAAAAAAGAAGGCCACCTTCAGGGATGGCAGAAGTGATGCTGAAAGCTGCCTTCAGTGTTATCATATGTGCTAATACCAACAACTGTCCTTTTGAAAAGGATTAGTAACCCAAAACATGGGGTTGACTCACAGTGAAACAGTGCATATTCAGGTCAGGAAGACCTGCTTGATTGAACTTGAATTTTCATTCTATTAAAGATAATGCCAAGCAAATGCTATGTTTAGTGATTATAATGTGCCTTCTGAAATACTTTAATACTGAAATACTTTAATGGTTAAATTCATGTTCACAAACTTCTTGCATCATTTTTCATTGGCATACCCACATAATAAAGTAAAAACAAGAATAGAAGGCTCTTCTGATACTTTTCCATTTCTCCTTTCTTCATCTGAGCAAGACTCATGGAAAGAGATGCTTATGTATGGTGTTTCCACTTCCTTATCACTCTCTCCCTACTCAACTGTTTTATCTTGGGTTTTCTCGTTATCATCCCACTAACTGACCCTTATCAAACTAACCAGTAACTTGTATATGCCAAAACTATTCACAATGTCCTGTTCTCATCTTATTTTCCCCTCCCAGTAGTAATTGAACAGTCTTTTCTAACAGCTATTCTAGTGAAACACATTTGTCTGGCTTGAAACGCCATCATCTTGCTTTCTCTCACTCAGGGCCATTTGCAGTTCTTCTTCCTCTAAAAGAAGGCTACATAATGGGCTGAAGATTTAGCTCAGTGTTTCTGGTGCCTGCCTAGCAAGCACTAGGTACTGGGTTCGATCCCTGGTAACCACATACAATAATACTGGGAGTACTGATTCACTCCCACCAGCAACCATATACCACAATGCCAGGTGTGGTGGCTCATACCTGTAGTGCCAGTACTCGGGAGGCAGAGGCAGGAGGATTGCTGAGGTCAAAATTTGCCAGGATACATAATAAGCTCAGGCCCAGCCTGAACTACAAAACAAGACCCTGTCTAAAAAAAAAAGAGAATGCTATATATGGGTGGGCTCAGGACTCAGATCATAGTGAGATCTTCTAGCTGCTTTCTCCTCAAGTTCCATGGTTCTAACACCATGCTGATCTGTTGGATCTTAGATGTGCACATCCAGTCTGGAGTTATTCAGAGAAACAGAACCAGCATGATGAGTGTGTGTGTGTGTGTGTGTGTGTGTGTGTGTGTGTGTGTGTGTGTTATTTCCAGGAATTATGGAAGCTGCCACCTGAAATATTCTGGGAACGACACTGGTCTCAAGATCCAGACAAGATGTGATTCTTCAAGTCCTAAGACCTTTTCATAGACAATTCCCTCTTATTGGAAGGTCAGTCTTTTGTTCTAGTAGATTTTCACCTAACTGGATAGAGTTCTGCCACCTTCTGGTCAGCTACTAGCTTTAAAAGTTCACCATTTTAAATGTTGTTCTCTTCTAGAACACTCTCATAGAAATATCCTGAATAATATTTAATAAAATATGTGAGGACTGTGGCTCAACAAATTTGATATATAAAATTAGCTGTCATGGTATTCAACATCACAACCAGAATGTCTATCAGGTACAAAGAGGGGGCAGACATAAAGTTCAAGTGACATTCTCTTTTCTAATGATGAGAAGCTACAGAACCTCCTGAAAATTAAGAGGACCATGAATCAAAAGCCTCCTTGACATGTGACTCCACACTGGCTCCACTCTGTTCTCTGGCCTCTGCTTGGGCTTCTGGGCCATGGTGGAGGACACTGCGCAGGAAGGGTGGGTAGCCAGTCCCCTCTTCCCACCCTACCTTCTACTAATGACTTCCTGCCCTGGCTGGACCCATACCCTGGGGCAGGGGGCAGAGGGAGCCAGCAGCCCCGTGACCCCTCTGAGGGGTGCTGGCTGTGGAACTGCTGGCATCACCCATGAAGCGCCTCTCTCTTCCCCCAGGAACCTTCTTAACTTAATAAAATGTGCCTGCAGCCCCGATGTCCTGGACAGCCAGGCAGGGTGGGACGCGGAGGTTGGGATTTGCAAAAAAAAAAAAAAAAAAAAAAGCCTCCTTGAAGTGCAGTCATTGTACTATATCCTCAAATTTGGGACAAATATCAGGGCCAAGAACACTGTAAATAGATGTAAATGTGTATGTTAGTTGTAATTATATATGTAGATTTAAACTTGACTACTAAATAATCTTGTGTGCCCCTGACACCTTTGAAAGCCTCTTTCTGAAACTGAACACTTACTTCTGAACTCAAGATCATCTCCACTCTCCCCACCCTTTCACCCCAACCCAGCTGGCAAATCCTCATGGACTTTGCAGACTGATTTTTGATGGTTCGACTCTATATGCATAGGGTAGCCATTAATCCCACTCTTCCAATGATCCCAGTTTCAGGACACTCAACATAATTTCCTCTCACTCTTATTCATGAGATGAATATTGTCATCATCCTAGAGAACTCCTCTCAAATGATCCATTTTTATATCAGTCAGGAATTTTAAACACATGTGAAAATCAAATGCTAGACTTTTAGAGAAAGATCTAATTCTTTATTCCCTGTCTTATTTCCAGTGATTGTTTCTGTCATCACAATTATTTTAGAAGCATCTGGGATTTAGTGCTTTAAAAGAACTCACTCTGCCAAATTCCGACATAGTATTCCAAATGGTACTTATTCCATTTTCCACATTTTCCTCCCCATCTCATGACCAGCTAAAAAGAAGACTTAGTTTGTAAAATGGTTGAGAAAGTTCTCTCCAACTCTCCACATGTTGCAGTCTCACTCATCAAAAGCTTCCATGCTGTCTGTTATAGGGCCTCTTTACTTCCTCAGTCCAATGTGGAGCTTCATCTGTTTGGTTGGAACTTCATATTCACTGTGCCACCTCTTACCAGTCATGGTATCTCTGCGTTCTTTTTGGCTTCATGTCCTGCCTGCCCTTGGGGGTAGTGACCTGCTTGTTGGCAGCTTATTTGGGCAAGCCTCTGGTTGTATACTCAGCTCTCTGTCTGCAGCTTCTGGAGGTCTTTAGATTCACCTATCTTGGATGCAGAGGGTGAGGATGTAGGACTCTCTAGCTTGGTCTCAAGCCTACAGGATCCCGTTTTCAGGGTTTTACTGGTACTTGCAATATTACAATGAACAAAAGGCCACATCATGCTTATATGGCTCTCAGTCCTTGGACACAAATTCCTTGAACAGACCCCTGAAAGGAAGCGTGTGAAGGCCCCCAGATTCCTAACCCAGTAATGAAAACAGTATAGAAATCTAACCAGCATTTTAGTTGCATTCATTTTCTATTGGTGCCATAATAGATTCTAGGAACATTCATTTATCTTACAGCTCTGGAGACCAGAAGTTCAGGCACAATGTGGTCTAACTTACTCTCTGCTTTGGGTTTCATAAGGCTGGGGTCTAGTGTCAGCAGGGCTCCAATCTGACTATAGTGGAGGTTCTGGAAATAAATTTGCTTCCACAGCCACAAGCTGTGGTCAGGATTCAGTCACATAGCATTAACAGACTGTTCCCTGGCTGGTTGTTGTCTCAACTCCTTAAGGTTGCCTACATTCCTTATTTCATGCCCTGTTCTTCCAACTTCAAAAAGCCAGCAACAAGCTGAGTCCTCTTCACACTTCCAGTCTCTCTCTTTGGCTATGCCTTCTGCCTCTGCCTTTTTGGAAAGGCGCAAGTGATTAAACAAAATTCACCTGGATGTTTGAGGCTACTCTTCCTATTTTATACTCAGCTGATTAGTAACTTTAATTTCACCTGCAAAGTTCCTCAAAGCATGCCAAATGAATGTTTCATTGAACAGTTAAGGGAGAAGGTGCTTGGGAGAAATTTTTCTAATTATTCCTGCTGCACAGCTCATCCATTTTCAATTACAACTTTCAGTTCTGGCTGAATTTTTACTTTTGCCCCAAATATCTGGGCATCAAGTTTCACTTACTAAAGTTGTTCTATCTGAGGGCCATAATGTTCTCTTGCTGTGTTTCACTGGACAAGTCCTCAAACTTCTCTGAGCCTTGCTTTCTTCATATAAGAAAATGTCTGCTTTACAGCATTGTTCCAAATATTAAATGAAAATGTACTGTGAATAAACCTTGAAAATTGTCAGGTAAATTGCAACTATTTGTTGTATTATTTTAAATATAAATATTTTTAAAACTAAAATAAAAGTTTTTCATATATATATATATACATATACACACATATATGTTATGTGTGTGTATATACATATTGTGCTATAGTGGTGATTTCTAAAGTATGTAAAAGTTAAAGTTAGAAAACCTGAGAATCTGCTCATTATATGGATAACTTTGGGCATATAATTTGTTTCTCAAAGTCTTTCTTCCCCCTCATTTGTGAATTAATATGTCTGACAAAAAGACTTGCAGTGTCCCATTCCACTCTGAAAGCCTAAGCTTCTATCTGGTGCTCCTTTCTCAAAATGCACTAAGAATCAGAGTTGCAAGAAGTAATCTATTTATAGTCAGCTCTTCATAAGATGACTATAAAATGCCCCAGACAAGCTCATAACACTGGGACTAGAAATCTCTTTGAGTATAACCCGAAATACCTCTGTAAATCCTGGTGGTTTTGCAGTCCTTCATCATTATAGTCAGGCATGTCTTCAGCACCTGACTCAAAAATATTCAGCTCTTGAGTAGTTTCGGTTTGAAAATTCATATGCTAATCAACTAGACATTGTCTCAGAAAAAAAAAACTATGTTGCATTTTGATTTAATAATTGTGAACTTCTTGATTACTCCAACTTCTCAAAATGTGTGCATTAAGAAATAGCTCATTTGGAAAATTTTCCTTCTCTTCTACCTCAGAACTTTGTTTTTGTTTTAAATGAACCACGAAGCCTAAGATACATTATGTTCAGTTACTATCTCAAGGATTACTAGAGAATGCATTCAAATTTTTGTTATTCCATTCTTTCTGGATCTAGAACAAGGACTGTTTTTATACATGTTAGTTTTAAACTTTAAAAGGGAAACATTTTCCTGAACTCATTTTTAGTGGGTTTTCCTCATAGGACACTCTTCTTTTTATTACATTACTAATAAAGAACTTCTGGAGAACAAGATTGTGAATGTTCAAGTACTTCCGCCTTTGACAGGCACCTTGGAGAGACTCCCTACAGGGGCCATGCCAGAACAGGAAGATGACAGGACTGGCTGAGTGTGAGCACAAGTCCCTGTCATGTTTGAGTTAGTGTCTCTTAAAGGGGGGAAATGAGTTATTTTGACCACACTGTGGTGGTCAACCAGCCTTCACTTAAGAAAATAATTTTCTTTGCCATGGTAATCTCCTAGGTTGTTGTAGCTGGCTAGAACTGAAGTTTCACAAGATGAATGTGGCATATAGTGTGTTTAGCTCTAATCAGTTGCATATGTATGGCGGTTTCCGCCTCATGGCTCTGAAGTAGGCTTAAATGGAAATGTTAGACAGACCAAAGCACCAAGCAAGGTAGGAGTGTAGTTTCACACACTACTTAATGCTTCTTATCTAGACGCTGGCAGTTTTACCTCGGGGGTTTTTGACAAAGCAGTGACAAAAAATGAAGGCACGAGAGAAAGGAAGGCTATTTTTAAAAAGACAGAAGGATTTAATGTAGCAAAATTATAGCAGATCTGGAATTTGTTCTTAGAGTTGCAAGAAAAAAGAAGAGAAGGGAGGAGATGCACAGAGTAGGATGTTAGTGGGCTCACAAAATTCATTGAACAAACTGAGTACCTACTTTGTGTTCAGGACCTCATGGTCTAGTTGGTTGGGATGCAGCAGTGAGTGAAATGGACACCATTTTTGCCTATGGGTGCCTAAAGTGTCCTCGGAAGGCCAGTTTCAAATGTACATTTAGGAACTGCTTACTTCCTACCCTTTGCTGAGAAAAAAGCTCACCTGAAAGATCTGAGTCCTCCTGGAATGTATTCATATGACCTATGAGTGTTCATCCTCCTCTTGGCTCTGACTCACTGCAATTCTTCAGAAGCTATGGGTTTGGGGAGGGAGCAATTTTTAATTTTTCCAATTTCAAAGACTGTTGGCAAGCCATAACTGATGAATAATTCTGTTAGACAGATTTACTTGTGTTTCAGAAAGAACACGTTCAGAGTGACGTGTGCATTACACTTAATTGGAATCTTTTTGGAATATTGGAACGTTTTTGTAGGGTAGTTAAAAAATTTAGTTCCAAGGGCTGGGGATTTAGCTCAAGTGGTACCTCACCAACCTTGGACACAAAAGGGCCCAAGTTCAATCCCTGGTACCACAAAAAAAAAAATTAGTTCCCTGATGTACGTGTGAAAAACAGCAAACACAATCTGGTGTGTAAGCTTTGGTGACTTCTGTCCTTTTTGGTGTTCTCCAAACACTGAACTTCAAATGCTTCTGCTGAGCACCACACAGGTGCCGCCTTTCTGGGTCAGATACCATGAACAGTCCCAGTTGTGCTTTTTCTGTATCTCAGGTGTTGCTAAGATTTTACCAGGCAACAGGAAGCAGCTGATAAGTTTCACCAGCCTGAACTATCATTGGAAGATACCTGACTCATCATGGTGATGGTTTTCCCTTGAAGGCCTGGTAATGCATCTGAGGCCTGAGCAAGTTAGTGATGCAAGGTTTCAGAAAGGGCCAGGGAAAAGGCAGGGGGCTCTGGCTCTGCTCAGTTCTTTGCTTATTTGAAAAGTTCATAAATCAGCTAAGGGATGGCTCTCCCATATCTGTGATGACTAGAGAGAAAGAGGAGGCATCTAGGAATAGCTCTGACAAAGCTCCTTGTTCTCCATACTTGAAAATTCCTACTCACAATTCTTTCGAGCAGAAATACTAAAATCTTAGAATCAAATTCTGACTTGACTTCTTGAAACATGCTTTTCATTCTAAAACTGAGTGTATGTACCTCACATGTAATTGTTCTTGTTGGGTCCTCTTTCATAAAAATTGTGGCCTTTTAGGCCTATCTCTGGGTGGAAGCATGGTTCTGCTTTAAGACCTGCCCTAAGAACTACTGAACAGAGTGAAACATCTGTAGCTCTCATCACTAACCTCTCTGAGATGGACCCACAGGAAGGTGATGAAAAGAACCCCAAGGTGATTCTTCTGATCATTCTTTTAGAAATAAATTTAAGAAAGTACTGATTATTTATTTTTTCATTTTTCAGTTCTTTTGAATTAAAAGGTAGGAAGTTGAAATTCAAGACAATGCTCAGCATTTACATTTATAAATATACTTATCCATATATAAATTGAATTTTATGTTTAAAGATTATTTTGACCATCATTCATGGTATCATGGTATTTCCGAGGTACGACATACACTTATTTTTTATTTTTTTATTTTTTATTTTTTGAGACAAGGTCTCACTTTGTAGTTCAGGCTGGCCTTGAGCCGACATATACTTTTATTTATTTAATCCATGTGGTATCTCTTTGGATCCCATTATCTTTTATTTGTTCCCCACCAGGAAGAAAGAAAAAGATCCATGCACCTAGCTCCTGGACTCTGAGGCCACTTTGATATACACAAAAAATAATGAACTTTGTGCAGATAGGAAAAGTGTTATTATGTAAAGGTGCATAATTTCATGCAATTCTTAACAGTACTGTGGAGTAGGTTTTATTTATACTATATTTTTTTTGCAAGTGAGATTCACCCACCTTCTAAATGAAGAAATGAGGACCCAAAGGAACATCTTCTTGCCCCCTTCATCTACCCTTCCAAGCACTCATAGCGTTCAGATCTCAGTGGACACCTCTTGGCTAAGCACCATTCCCCTCTGGCCAGTGCCTATGTTCCCATTCAGGTTCACAGTCACCCCCCACCACCCCTCCTGTGGTAGACACCTTCTGCCGCTGTGGCCCTGCTCCTTCCAGGGTTTGGATGGGTGCTTTTCCTCCAGGACTCCCAGGCTTTGAACTTCTGCATCAGAAATGTGGAGGGGAATGGCTGGTGCCTCACTTAACAAAAGCACATATTTGGCTTCTGTTTCCATAGGCACCCAGTGACTGCATTCAAAGCCCACCTACTCCTTCACTCACATTTCTCTGAAGTCAGGGCCCTGCAGCAGCATGTGGGGAGCGTGAGTTGTGAGGTCATTCCTTTGTATCATTTGCCTCCTTCATTGTACTTTATAAAATGCATTTTGTCACCCCTCTCCACACATATATATCTTGACTCCTTAAACCAGAAATGTTGGCTTCTGTCATGACAAAAAAGCAAGGAAGAAGTGCCAGGCGTGGTGGCTCAAGCCTGTAATCCCAGCACTCGGAAGGCAGAGGCAGGAGGACTGCTGAGTTCAAGGCATGCCTGGGCTCCATAGTGAGCTCAGGGCCAGCCTGAACTACAAAGCGAGACCCTGTCTCAATAAATAAATAAATGAATAAATGATAAATAGCAAGGAAGAGATGGGGGAAAATCAGTGTCAACCTCTGGTCATCATTTTAACAAAATAGAGTCAATTTCTGTGGACTCCTGCTATTCGTGAGCTAAGTTATGGTATTAAAAGACTCCCACCTGGAGAAAGTACATTGCAGAATCTATTCTATAAATGATACTTCTCTTGTGATTCTAATGTTTTAAAAAACATATTTGGTCCCTTAGTTCTTGGGTCATTCTCTAAAAGTAAGACTACCCAAGGTTTAAGGAGATGGACTCTTCTGTATTAAAAAGGGGTAACTCATTTCAAAGCTCACAAAGTAAAGCCATTTTGCAATAATTACGTATCTGTTCAACAAATCCTTGCCAATGTTGTCAACTCTAGTCTTTGCTGAACACTTCAACATGGCATCCAGGGGGAGCCTTCAAACCTGACAGACATTTCCTATTTGTCAGGAACAAGAAAGAAGGATTTATAAGGAGATGAGGTCTCCCCCTTTCCGATGTGGAAATAAAGGGCTGGCTGGGAGACATATCCAAGAATAGGCAGTGTAAGTATGTAATGGGTCATGACAGCTCTGATATAGAAGTTATCTCCCCTCAGTAGGGGTGGCCTCATTACCCACTTGTGGTTGTATTTTGCTACAGCAGCCAAGAGTGATGAGGCCACCCTTATCTCACAGAGATGAAGACTGTATTCTCCAGCCCTGTGACATGTTCTTCTGCCTGACTACCTATGGCATAGATTTTATTTCCCAAGTACAGCTACACACGTGCATCACACACACACACACACACACACACACACACACACACACACACACATACAAGTGCTGCCTGTCTTTACATAACGTGAATATTCAGTTACTGACACGTTGAAAGAGATCTTGCCTCCTTTGTAACTACATTCTTGAATGACTTTTATAAAACCAACTTTCCTTTCTATATTAATATGATTTTGATAGCAATTTAGTTCTCTATGCTAAAACATTTTGGAAATGGCACCAGCACATTTTAAAAACCAAAGAGTGACACCCTTTGTCTGTGAAGTGAAAAGCAAACAGAATTCTTGCCTATAAAGTTCAGTGTTCAGCATCACCTCTGTCCCATGGGCCATCAGCATCACAAAGCTGACAAAATGCACGTTCTTAGGTCAGTTCTTCTCTAAAGCAGGGCTCCTGGTGGGAAGCCCACTGACATGAGAGTGCATAAATCTTAGCCCTGCTTAAATCAACCAGTCGTTCCATATTGCACTTTCTCTTTTTTGGCTTTAAATTATTTATTAAAAGGCATAACGCCTGTTAGGGCAACCTCATCAGGATGGAGAACATGGATTCAGTGACTTATGCATAAATCTGCAACTCAAATGAAAACTGTGGGGGAAACTTCAAACAGTAACAGACGAGAAGGCGCTCCAAAGTGAGGTGTTTCCCTCTCTGATTTTAGTTCAGAAGAAGAGATGTCTTGTAAATATTTTGGTTTTATTCTCCAAATCTTTTTCCTCTTGTTCAAGGTAAAATGCTTTCATTTACGAGAAAAGCGTAGCTTCCCTCATAAAAGCACAGGGAGTCTTGCTTAGGGTTAGTTTTGTCTCCCCTTCAGGATGTGGATGCGGGGTGGTTGGGAGGTGAAGGGCTAGCTGCTCTCTGCTCTCTGCTCTCTCTTTTTTGCTTTGATGGATTCCTCTCCTCATAAACCATAGCCCAGCTCGTAATTATAATGCAAAACAGCATCCCCACAGCCTGCTTGGTGCATTTCAAATCTGAAGTTCCTTGAAGTTCTAAGGATTTTTAAATATTGATATTCATTAATTGTGTGGCTTTTGTGCCACAAAACTACATTACATACTTTTATGTGCTGGAAACAGCCAAAAATGCCACGTCACAAATGTTTACATGGCTGTTATGGAAAACAGTACCATGCAAATATATGTCTGCTTCTTAAATTCTGTTAGCAGTTGTAAGACAGGCAGATACCACCCGTGGGATCTTGTGCCCTCATGAAACACAATTACAATGAGAATATCTCATTATCTCATTGGCTTTAGCTTACTGCTCTGTTACCATGGTTTCAAATACACAGAGGAGTCTGAAACTAAGAGTGCTGCTAACAAAGAACATATCCTTGTACAATGACATCAGATCATGTTAGACAGAATAGACTTAATTAAATACCCCCTGATGGAGGCCAAAATACAGAAGTTGGGTCTACTTTTTAAAAAGGAAACCAGCCATTTAAAAACATTCTGTTTAATTTACTTGGGAATTTTTTAAATCCCCTTTTAACAAGTCCAAACTGACTTGGCCCCCATTTAATATTCCCTGGTAGTATTGAGGAGTTACAGAAATGGCAAAGGAAATGATAACTGTCTGAAGAAAATGATGTCCAACGTGGTTTCTTCTGCATGTCTGGCCACTGTGCCAGCTACTCTGCAGACTAAGAAGTAGGAGTAGTTCTGAGGGTGCAAAGCACTAGACCTTCTGCCACGGATATCCTTGGAATTGAAAACATGAAATCCAGCTTCCCCAGTGCAATCTGGTTCTGCCGTACACCTCCATGGCATTTCACTCCCCTCCCCCTTATTTCTGATGCAGTGAGTGTCCGTCTGTTTTTGCAAAACTAAAATTATACCCTTTCTCGTGATGGGAAATGAGTTGATTTTATTAGGAAAGGATTCACAACTTTGGCCTCTTGGATTTCCACATCTGTGCAACTTGCCACAATGTGATTGATTTCCAGTCCCTGCCGGACTCTGTACTGAATGAAGCGCCTCATGGACCCAGCCAATGTGGTTTTCGTTTAAATAAATCTTTAAAATACAGTTTAGTGTGACAAATCATTTAGGCTTTGGAATTAACCTAGTGTATAACCATTTTCTTCCAACAACCGAAAATTGTAGCTCGCATTTTTCTATGTTGTAATATTAATTTCTATATAATAGAAATTTTCCTTGTCAACATGAAGCTTTCCAGCCCCCATACCACACACACACACACACACACACACACACACACACACACACACACACACACACACTAGAATTATAGCTATAAAAAAATTTAAATCACTTATAGGCCCTGGAGACTATCGAGTGACATAATGTGACAATAATGACATCCCTAGTGGTGTTAATTGATTTTGTCCTGGTGGAGAGGGTAATTTGGCTTCCAGTGACTGAGGATCATGGACTCCCTCATTGGTCTGCCTAGGTAGTATTACCATTAATGAACAGCAAACACACTTTCTTTCTTAAAAGATACTGGTAATTATGGAGAAGGGAAGATGGAAAGCCATAGGTTCTTAATCATTTAAGGTGAGTTAATTCTGAGCTGTTTGCATTAAAAAGGGATATATGTTAAGAGATTGTGAATTAGCAATTCAGAGTCTCACTCCATAAAATCCAGCTGCTTTTCTGCTACCTTAGAAAGATCTGTGAATAAGTCAAGTGATTTGTAAAGTGTTCGTTCACAGAAAAAAAAATAGCAATTGGCAGCTGCATGTGCAGTGTGATTAAAAGTGATACATCATCTGCCAAGCTGGTTTACTTTATTGGTCCACATTCCTTTCTTTATGGCTTCTAATTGGTGTGATTTTGAAAATATATTTAAAATGAAAAACACATCGTACTCCAGATTATGTGTGTAGAGTAAGACCTCCAGATATTTCTCTGATTTTTCAGAGGAGTTGGATATACTGCAGTCATTCAAGCTGAAACCAAATAAATGAATTTTACACATAAAATGTTCTCTGTATCAGTTCAAGGGTGCCACTATTCTGCATATTACCAAGCTTGAAAACTTTAGAGGTATCTCAATTTGTTTTTCACCCATTGAATTTAGCTAGTTACCAAGTCCTGCCCATTCTACAAATAATGGTCCGTCTGTAGAGATCACTTCTGCCATTGCAGTTATTCATGGTCAGTATACATTCTGATCCATCAATGTTTGTGCAGGACTAATTGTTAAAAATTGTGCATGTTGTTTCTACAAACTACCATTTGAATATCTTTTATCTAAAATTGAATTCTTTATTGGTACAATTTATATACATCTCACAATCACATATAACTTTGGGGAATTTATACCAGTATATGACACAAGTTAACTCTCATTTTTAACCCATATCCCTACCCACCCACACCTCCCCATCCACATTATACATACTTTTATTTTCTTTCTGTATCATATTTATTCCTTCCCCTCATTACATTCCCACACCAAATTTCCTATGGAAATTTCCCACTCTATAAAAGCTGTCATACTTTCTAGAGCTCATTTGCATCTACAGGTGTTCATGTCAAAGAGAAGATCCGGAATTTGCCTATCGGTGATCTATTGATTTCATTTATTAGTATATCCTCCAGGTGTCTCCATTTTCACCTAAATGGATTGATCTTGTCATTCTTTATGGCAGAGTAATACTCCATTTTATAAAAAATCACATCTTTTTTGGGCCGGAGGGTTAGCTCAGTGGTTCCGGCGCCTGCCTCGCAAGCATAAGGACCTGAGTTCGATCTCCGGTTACCACATATAATGCTGGGCATGGTGGCTCACGCCTGTCATCCCAGCACTCGGGAGGCAGAGACGGGAGGATTGCTGAGTTCACGGCGGCTTGCCTGGGCACCATAGTGAGCTCAGGGCCAGCCTGAACTACAAAGCGAGACCCTGTCTCCAAAAAGCAAAAAA
>PVIC010006509.1:0-50000 GCA_004025085.1 Thryonomys swinderianus
GGCTGGCCCTGAGCTCACTATGGTGCCCAGGCAAACCGCCGCGAACTCAGCAATCCTCCCGTCTCTGCCTCCCGAGTGCTGGGATTACAGGCGTGAGCCACCACGCCCAGCATTATATGTGGTAACCGGGGATCGAACTCAGGTCCTTACAGCTTGCGAGGCAGGCGCCGGAACCACTGAGCCAACCCTCCGGCCCCTGCCCTAGTGTCTTTTAAAGAGGCTCCTTGAAGCTTATTGTACTTATACTCCCTTAGATCCAATGGCTAACAATAATCAATCTGCTGTGTGTATGGCTTTTGTCAGTCAATCAGCACCAGACATCCACAGAAAGCTGCAGAGGTTAAAAGGGTTTAAAGAAAAATACTAGCTAAGTTAGTGGCAGTAGCTAAAATATAATAGAGTCCTCCAAAAAAAAAAAAAAAAGAGTAAAAGGGATGGCAAGAGTTTTACTAGCCACAACAGGTGGTAGAAACCAAGATCAAGAATTTAAAAAAGGATTGTAGAGAGATGTTGATGATTTACTTTTAGCAGCATCAACTCCTGAAGAGTACAAAATGGCTACAGAGGAGTTATTAAAAGTCCTTGATCAGGCCGGAGGGTTAGCTCAGTGGTTCCGGCGCCTGCCTCGCAAGCGTAAGGACCTGAGTTCGATCCCCGGTTACCACATACAATGCTGGGCGTGGTGGCTCACGCCTGTAATCCCAGCACTCGGGAGGCAGAGACAGGAGGATTGCTGAGTTCGCGGCGGCTTGCCTGGGCACCATAGTGAGCTCAGGGCCAGCCTGAACTACAAAGTAAGACCCTGTCTCCAAAAAGCAAAAAAAAAAAAAAAAAAAAAAAAAAAAAAAAAAAAAAAAGTCCTTGATCAGCTGGTGTACCAAGTCTCAAAGAAAAAGGCTCACTTGTGCCAGACTGAAGTTACCTATGTAGGTTATGTGCTCAAGCAAGGACAACGGCAACTTTCAACAGTTCGAAAAGAAACCATCCTATGGATTCCGCCACCCACCATGAGAGGCAAGGTAAGAGAATTCCTCAGGTCAGCAGGATTTTGCAGACTTTGGATTCCTGGTTTCACTGAGATGGCAAAGCCTCTCTATGAGGCAACCAAGGAAAAAAAGACACCTTTAGACTAGACAATCAAAGTGGATAAGGCACTTGAGGGCATAAAAGCTGCCCTGTTAAGGGCACCGGCCCTCGCCTTACCGGACATTTTGAAGCCATTTCAACTACATGTAGATGAACATAAAGGGATGGCTAAGGGTGTTTAACCCAGATGTTGGGCCCTTGGAAAAGACCAGTGGCGAACTTGTCCAAGAAGTTAGATTCCCATGGCGATGGGATAGCCAGCCTGCCTGTGGATCGTTGTGGCCACTGCATTGCTGGTAAAAGACACTGATAAACTGACTTTGGGCCAAAACCTGCTGATTAGCACCCCACATGCTATCAAAAGAGTGTTGGCTAGTCCCCCCGGACCAATGGATTTCACATGCCAGGCTGGTAGAGTACCAAGCTCTGTTGCTAAATCCACCCTGGTTGCAGTATCAGGCAGCCACAACTCTTAACCTCTCAGTGCTACTGCCAGACCCAGACCTTGAGAGTTCGTTACATGACTGTGCTAACATCTTAAAAAGCTTGCAAGGAATGTGTGCAGATTTGACTGAAAACCCATTGAAGCAGCCTGAACTAGTCTGGTTCACAGATGGGACTAGCTTCATAAAGGATGGTGTCAGATTCACAGGAGCTGCAGGAACTCTGGAAACCAAGTGGTCTGGGCAAAAGTGCTGCCCACTGGGACTTGCGCTCAAAGAGCTGAACTGATAGTGTTAACCAAGGCTCTCCAACTGAGAGAAGGTAAGAAACTGAATGTTTACATAGACAGTTGCTATGCCTTCCCGACTGTCCACGTGCACGGAGCTATTTACAGAGAGAAAGAGGCCTTCTCACTGCTGAAGGTAAGACCACCAAAAATAAACAAATTCTAGATTTGCTTGCAGCCTTATGGTTGCACTGTCAGATTGTTGTAATGCATTGCAATGGATATCAAAAATCTGATAATCCAGTAGCTCAGGGCCATAACCTTGCGGATCAGGCAGCCAGAAAAGCGCCACTTTCGGCTGCTGCTGCGTTGACTCTGACACCCCTGGCAGTAAACCCCATCCTGCCGCCAGTTCCTAAGTATAAAATAGAGGACCAGCAATATGCAGAGGCTTTTCACTATGCTGAAATACCCAATGGAAATGGCTGGTACTTTAACCATGAGGGAGATTGTCTCCTGCTGTCTAACCTTGCTTACAATACATTATAGCAAATACATGACTACCCACCTAGAAGAAAGAAAAATTACAGAATTATTACAAAACTCTAAATTAAAAGTTGTTGGACTGAGAACAAAGGATCATAAAATCGTGAGTCAAAGTGCCACCTGTCAGATGGTTAATGCTACAAAAAGGCCTCCTCATACAGGAATGAGATTAAGAAGAACAAAGCCCGTTTTACACTGGGAGACAGGATTTTACTGAAATTAAGCCAGGTATGTACAGATATAAGTATTTGTTAGTATTCATAGATACCTTTTCATGATGGACTAAAGCATTTGCTACTAAGCATGAAACAGCTAATATAGTAGTTAAAAAGTTATTAAAAGAAATTATACCTAGGGCCGGAGGGTTAGCTCAGTGGTTCCAGCGCCTGCCTTGCAAGCACAAGGTCCTGAGTTCGATCCCCGGTGACCACATATAATGCTGGGCATGGAGACACGCCCACCAACAATCAACACTGCATACCACAATGCCGGATGTGGTGGCTCACACCTGTAATCCCAGCACTCGGGAGGCAGGTACAAGAGGATTGCTGAGTTTGCGGCGGCTTGCCTGGGCACCATAGTGAGCTCAGGGCCAGCCTGAACTACAAAGCGAGACCCTGTCTCAAAAAGCAAAAAAAAAAAAAAAAAGAAATTATACCTAGACATGGATTGCCTCTCGTTAGGATCAGACAATGGACCAGCCTTTGTCTCACAGGTAACCCAAAAATTATTTAAAATCTTGGGGGACGATTGGAAATTACATTGTACATATAATCCCCAGAGTTCAAGACAGGTAGAAAGGATGATTTTGACATTAAAGGAGACCTTAACTAAATTAACCTTGAAGACTGGTGGTGACTGAGTGGCTCTCCTTCCCTATGCCCTTGTTAGGGTGAAAAATACTCCCTATGTTCTTGACTCTTTATGAAATCATGTATGCAAGACCTCCCCCAGTTATTCCCAATGTACACTTTGAAATGTTAAAAAAATTTGATAACCAGCAATTTCTTCCTTGCAAACCTTATCTGAAACTCAAAGAGTACTGTGGCCTCACATTAAGGCTGTGTTTGCAAATGTGCCTTCCCTAGAGCCTCACCAGTTCCAGCCAGGAGACTCTGTTCTAATCAAGCAACACTGAACAGAAAGCCTTGAACCACGCTGGGAAGGACCTTACCCTGTGATTCTAGTTACCCCCTAAAAGTCCAGATAGCCAAAAGTCCTCATCCTCCTTAGCAGGGATTCTTTTCCAAAATAGACGAGGGTTAAATCTTTTGTTCCTACAACAGAGAGGACTATGTGCTGCCGTAAATGAACAGTGTTGTTGTTTTTTGTTTTTTGTTTTTTTTTTTTGAGACAGGGTCTCACTATGTAGTTCAGGCTGGCCCTGAGCTCACTATGGTACCCAGGCAAGCCGCCGCAAACTCAGCAATCCTCCTGTCCCTGCCTCCCGAGTGCTGGGATAACAGGCATGAGCCACCACGTCCAGCACTGTGGTATGCGGTGTTGATTGTTGGTGGGCGTGAGTCACCACGCCCAGCATTATATGTGGTCACCGGGGATCGAACTCAGGACCTTGCGCTTGCGAGGCAGGCGCCGGAACCACTGAGCTAACCCTCCGGCCCAACAGTGTTGTTTTTATGTAAACCACTCTGGGGCTATAAAAGATTCTAGGACACTCCTCAGAAAATATCTACAGGAGAGAACGTTGCAAGACCAACAGTCCCAGAACTGGTATGAGTCTTTTTTTAATGAGTCATCATGGCTTACAACCTTAGTGTCATCTCTAATTGGTCCCTTGTTGGTTTTACTTTTGCTTCTGACCATTGGACCTTATATTCTTAATAGACTTGTAACTTTTGTCAAAAAGTGAATATCAACTGTTCAATAAACAGTGTTAATGTTACAGTATAAGCCCCTAGACTCTGAGACTACAATGTGACAAAGAATCCATGATTGGATTCCTCATGTTCTAACTCAAGGGGGGAATGTTGGGACCAAAGAATCTTCATTTTATAAGTCACCCCTATCTGATGTTTTAGCTGTAAACAAACATTGTACTTTGTGATATATATATTCTGTAAAAATAACTTGTGACAACTTGCTAATTGTGTGAGGTTTCCTAAAAACCCCCAGTAAATCAAGCAAATCAGTAAGGTTGCTGAACTGGTTACGCTGGTCACCAAGTACAGCGATTTCCTGAAGAGCTTAAGGGGACATAACTCACATAATTACAGTGAGCTAATCAATAGGGCTGTTCCCACCAAGGATTTCCTTTGTTAGCCCTCCCACAAAATGACTGTATTTCCTATTCCCCCTCTACCAATGACCACCTGATAAGTATGATAGATCAAACTGTTAGCCAATCACTAGAAGGTTTAGGTCCCCCTCCCGTGTGTAACCTGAATTGCCCTTAAAAGGGGCCGGTAGCCATTCTTCGGGGTCTCCAACCCAATATTGGTAGACCCACTGCATGCTGTGCTAATAAAAGTTCCCTTGTTCATTACACGAGTGTTGGTCTTCCTCGGGATAGCATGATCCAGGCATTACAGCATGGGCTTGTTTTCCCCACAACTTAGTTTCTATTTGGAGGGTCCAATTTGTGGAGGGCGCCTCCCTTTCTGCCAAGGTCCTGGACAAGTTCCAGGGGTACATTTAGTACAAAAGCACGATGGGGAGTCGGCAGGGAATCGGGAGCACGTTCTTCACTAGACGTCCTCCGGGCGGGGCGACCCAGATTGGTCCTGGACCTCGCTTCTCTGCATCCCGCCTTCCCATTTCCTCTCGGCCCTGAAGCACCTTTTCATGGGGTTGGGACGGAGGGAGAGAGTCCGGTGAGGGAGGCGATGCCAGGCGTGCAGGAGATCCCAGAAATAAATATATAAAGCACAGGAGCGTCCGCGTCCACTCAGGTAGGTGAGGCGCGTCCTGGCTGGGCTCATTGCGATGCAGCCTGGTGATGGAACCATGGAGGAACGAGACGGAGGCTGCCAGAGCAAAGCCTTAAGGCATATGACTGAATGATGCGTGCAGGAATCTGGGCCGGACCCTGACCCCAACGGTCTCCGTGAACAGTCAGCAATACGTTCCCAGGTGCCCAAGGTGCGCTGTTTTGCAGAGCACGCGGCACGCACAGCGGGTTCTCTTTTTACCTGCAAAGAAGGAGCTGCCGCTCTTCCCAGCAGGGGGCGCTCTCCCAGACCTCAGGATTCACAAATTCCGCGGTTGCCAGAGAATCCAAGTGTATCTGAGGCCGACCAGGGCTCAGTAAGTACCCCAGGCAAGTCTCGAACTCACAGCAATCCTCTTCTTTCTGCCTCCCGAGTGCTAGAGTTATAGGTGTGAGCCACCACACCCCGCATTGTGGTATGGGTTACTGGGGATTGAATTCGGGACGTTGATAGAACCACTGAGCTAAATCCCTGGGCCATAGAGGCTGTGTTATCCACAGCACAGACAATTCCCTATGCTCTTGCAACAGGTAGGGAGTGATAAACAGCCCTCCAGCGGCTCTCTCCCCTCAGTTAATTTGACAACTTGTTAGCACCAGTGGGTCAGTTTTGCAATTTATCGGGGGAGCACAGCTGAGGGGAGACCTTAGCAGGTGGATCCGAGGTGAAGTGTTTTCTATTTTGCGTGGAGGAAGAGAAACGAAAAGGGATTGCTTAAATGGAAACATTCAAAAACTATTCTCAGGGTGGACCCCAATCGGCTCCTTCCAACCAGTCCTTTCTCAGAGAGCCCTTCATCTCAGCCTGGAGACTGAGCTCATGATGGGCCGAGCTCCCTGTGGTTGCACTGCTGGCCTCTCCCTCGCAGTATCTACTCTTTCTCTCCCCGCTCCCTGACGACGAGCTTTGTGAGGAAAGAGCCTGAGGGGTGGCGGGTTAATTTGCTAATCCAAGGAGCTCTACCAGCTCCCAATACTGCGGACTGAATCCAAGTCCTTGAACAACCCAGCGCTCCACTTTGGCCGCTGCCTGTAGAAGACATTTTCTCTTCCCAGTTTTCATCCTGCCCCTGACCAGAACCCTTTTCACACTAAGTTTAACAGTTTTCTTGTTATGATATTATGTGTTTCCTAGAGATGTTAGAAATTTATCATTTTAAAATTTTTACACACAAAGAAATAAAAGAACATAAAACCACTCTGAATTCATTTCAACCATCTCCCTCCATCAAAAACAGCATTTGCTAGCACTTTGGTATTTTTTTTTTAGCTTAATCCCCATGACTTACTCACTAATGTTTTCTTATTTATTCATTTGTTTTTATTTATTTATGAGACAGGGCCTCACTTTGTAGTTCAGCTTGGCCCTGAGCTCACGATGTAGCCCAGGTGAGCCTTGAACTCCGTGATCCTCCCGCCTCTGTCTCTCGAGTGCTGAGATTACAGGTGACAGCCACCACGCCCGGCTATTCATTTATCTCTATGGCCCCAGTCTAGGGCTTCAAACCTGCTAAGCACTCATTCACAACTGGCCTACATGCCCAGCCCCACACAGGTTTGTGTTTTTCTGAATACAATATTGATTTAAATGATGTCATTTCATAGATATGGTTTTATAACTTTGTTTTGATGGCCAAGGATGCGGTTTTAGCAGAATTACCATTGTTTTCTATATCTGAGGATTAATTTATTCTTTATTTGTATATAATAACGTGCTCTGCATGGGACTGGTGTAGGGGTTAAATGAAGCCAGTGAGGCCTGTGGCTGGAGGGAGGCCCTAACTTAGGTGCCATCAGCCACCCTCCTAGTGTGGCAGAAATGAAGCCTGTGCTGGCCCAGTACCAGTTTGTCTGACTTGGCCCCCATCCAAAATGCAGGCCTGACATTCCAAACTCAGGTGTAACTCCATCCCAGACCAGTGTCGCCCTGAGTGCCCTCCTCAAGCTTACCGGATCACCAAAGTCACTCACAAGATCCTGGTTTCCCAGGTTGTCTGGTGACGTGAAGGACACGCTGGAGTGGAGGGGAGAGTAATTTGTCTAGTGCCTGTGCTTGGAGGATCGGCCCCGCGGGTTTTTAGATCTTTGCACTTCCTAACTATGGCCACTAGAAGGAGACATTGCTCCATCTCGAGGGAAAGCCCATTCCCTGAACTTCACGATTTCCAGTTCTGCTGCTTTGTGGGGAGGTATAGAGTCCATAAGGTATAGAGTCACTGGCTATGGAACCCCGGCCCGGGGGGGGGGGCTTGCTTAGAAGCTGCCAGCCAGGGGTCGTGGGAACCTCTTGACAGAATGGGGCCTGGTTGTTGCTGGAGGGTGACTGTGAGCCGGTCACCCCACCCGGACAGCTTCTCCGCGCTGTGCTCTGTTGCAGGTCTCAGGAGAGGTCCCCGATCCCAGGGCCTCTGTTAACAGAAAGGGCAGCTTACAACCCCCGGGGGAAGGACGGCAGGTCAGGCTTGGAGGGATGGCACTGCACTGCGATTGGTTTGTTTGCTTGTTTGTACCAAGGATCAAACTTGTGACCTTGCACTTGCAAGGCAGGTGCAGGAACCACCGAGCTAAATCCCAGCCCTGAAGTATGATTTAGACAGCCCTGAGTACCTGTCAGAGGGAGACACAGAAAAAGAAAAGCCAGAGTTGCCAGACTGGGAGCTGAGGGCCAGGCCCATTTCCAGCCTGTGTGGCTGTGGCCTCTCCTGGGGGCCCCACCCCCCACCCCTCCATGCCAGATGGATCCTCCTGGGTCCCAAGGTGGGCACAGGCCGGTGCCCATGCTGTGGGGCTGCTGCTGTAGGTGGCACCCCGCCTTGGTGGGAAGCCTAGCCTTCCCACGCTGCCTGGAATGCTGAGCTTCCCTGGACACTGAGCAGAAGTGTGACTCCCTCTGGAGAGAGGTCAGGCGGCCTCCCAGGCCTGGGCCTGCATTCCTGACCAGAAGCCAAAACAGAAAAGGGAAGAGGGACCAAAGACAGGCCTGCAAGGCCCTGAAGGGCCTGTAGTCTGCCCTCTAGGTTTCTTTCTTGGGGGAGGGAGGGGCACTAGTCCAGGAATCCACCCTAGGCAGGTTGAGTTGGGCTGCTGTGGACCCTGTGCTGGGGGCTGCAGGTGACCGCAGTGAAGTCACTGAGTGCTGGGCAGACACAGACAGCCCCGTTTACCCCAAGGGTAGGGGATGCAAAGTGGTGTGGCCAGCAGTGTTCCTGGTCCTTTGGTAGCCACGGGACTGTGCTCCACAGCCTACAGTGGATGCCAAAGCCTGGGGTTTCTGCCCCTTGGCACTGTATAGTAGTGCGTTTTCTCTCACACTTTCTGCTCTCCGTGCTCCACTCCTGTGCCTTGGGCCGCTATGAAGCACTAAAGTCATTTGGACACAAGCACTGTGGATATGGACACAGCAAGGTCGATCTGATAGCTGGGACGGTTACTAAATGCCTGGAGATTGGGTAGTGTAGATGGCGTGGACACACTGTACAAAGGGCTGATTCCCGCCCTGGGTAAGCGAGCCGGACGCAGGAGAACTCATGAGTACTCAGAAGGACATGAGGCTTAAAACCTATGAATTGTTTACTTAGAATTTTCCATACAGCATTTGAGCACAATTTGACCATGGGTAACTGAAATCACAGAGGGGAAACTGAGGACATAGGGAGGACTGCTGTATTTAATACCTGCTAAATGACAGTCACTTCTAGATAGTTCATCCTGATATAATCCCTAAGGTAGCTGAGACTCCTCTTCCTCAAAGGTCCAGAGACTGCAGTTCAAAGAGGGCAAGTCATCTAAGATCCCCCAGTGGGGCTGGCTTGGATCTCAGGTTTGTGTCTCAGCCAGACAATCTAGACTCATCCTCCAATTTAGACTTTGTGTTAGCAGCACCTGCTCCAAGTCAAGATGTCAGGTGCAGCTTTCTCCAACAGGGCCGCTTCAGTTGAGGAGAATGAGGCTCTGAGATGGGGTGTCCATGTCCTCACATGGCTCCAGGGGCACAGTCACTTTGGCATGTGAGGCAACCTCAGAGGGCCCTTTGGAGAGGTAGTCCACCCCATTTTCTGGGGAGGGGCCTGGATGTGAACTTGGGCCTGCTCAACCAGTCCTTTGGACCCCTGAGACATTCGGGAGGGTAGGAGAGGAGCCTGGGGCTCCTAGTCTGAGGAGAAAGGGGGCCAGGCCACTAGGGTGCTTGGCACTGACACGGCCTTCCCTCAGGCTTCAGCATTTCTCCCTGGGCCCATCTCACAGCCAAGGTCAGGTTCTGTTCCCACAGCTGCGTGCCTGGAATATTCATGTTTCCCACATCCCTGTGTGGAAGCCAAAATCAGCTCCCAGATCTGGGGAGTTGAGCATGTGGAAAATATAGCCCCCATCCGGCAGCTCAGAGAGTGCACAGCGTGCGAGCCCAGCACCCGGAGAATGGCTCTTCTATGCCCAGCCGTGTGTCGCAATGGGGTCCTTCTCATTTTTTCTCTGTTTCTTCCTCCTTCTTTCTCCCCCTCTTCCTCCTCCCCCTTGACAGACATTCACCCCCAGACAAGCTGGTTCCAGTCCTGGCCCACAGGCTCTAAGATCCAGGACAGGTCCTTGTCTTCTCCAAGCCCCTCCTCACTTATCAGGAAAATGGGGTGATGACATCATGAGAGATGGCTTGTGGGGGCCACGAAATCTCAGGTGCAAATATCCCAGGCCCATTTGCCCTTGGAGACCACTGGATCCAGACCTTGGGAAATAATTACAAACAGAAAGAGAAAAAAAAAATCTTTTGGCCTTTGAGAGCCCAGAGAGGACAGGATTAATGTACAAATCTCTGAGACTGGGTCTTTGCTCCTATACAGTGCAGGTGGTGACAGAACCTCTGTCAAAGAGCTGTTGAAAGGGCTAGACGATGTAACCGTCCTTTTACATATAGGAAATGCTCCGTAAGTGATCTGCTATTATCTTTGTGGAGGGCTGTTTGGCCCGCAGCACTCCAGGGAACGAAGGAAAAAGAAATGTGTATATACTGTGGCTAGACTCCTGGGAAGCTGGCTGTGCTTCAGGCAGCAGAGGCCGATGAGGGTCAGGCTTCCGAAGCAGTGGAGGAGAAACGGGGCCTTAGTAAGGATCCAAGTGGTCAGGGAAAAGAAGGTCACTCGTTACATCACGAAGCCAAGCTCATGGCACTGGTCTGAATATTTCTGTCTAAGAGTCTCCCTTCTCCATACTGCTGGCTCTTGAGAGCAAGGACTATGCCATACCTGGTTTTATATTCTGTGTGTTGTGGGCATGTGAGAGATATGAGTCAGGGATTGGGTTTTTGATCCTTGGGGTCAAAGGGCAAATAACCCAGCAGAATTCATGAAGCTTCTTTAAAGAGTGACTAAACTGGCATGATGCAAGTTAGGAAATACTGGGGCCATCTTGGGTACCACAAAGGGAGAGTCTGCCTAATGACAACCTAGAGGAAAACCAGCACTGAGAAGTAAGGATTGGATCCAGCCATTCCTAAAGCCAGAGGTTGGGTTGTGTAAGTCAATAAATTCTACCTCCTTGAGTTTCAGGCTCTTAACAATCAGTGAGTCTAGACTTACATGGTTATTTTTCCTTTATTAAAAAAAATTTCAGATTATTAGATAACATCTGTGAAAATGTCTCCTGGCCCAGTAGGAGCAGACAGCATCATGGGAAGGATATCAGTAGAGGAGAAAGGGCCATTGAGTAGACTGATGAGACTCTGCTCCTATTCTGGGCATTGGGGAAGGAATATAAAATGTGCCTCAGTTCTGGAGCAGGCTTCTCTGGGGTCCAATCCTATTTCTATCTTGGAGGGACCTTGGTTCCTTTGCCTGAAAAATGTGGAGAATGCTGCTGGGAAGTTCACTGTGAGATAAACTGCTTGATGAACACTGGCGGTTTCTCTTAAACTCACTGTAAATTCAGTGTCACCGAAGCTGGGCTGTCACTGGGCAGGAAGAACAGGCCGGTCAGCTCCTGCACCTTCTCCTCCCCTCCCCACTCCCGACAGCACCGACAGCACCACAAGGCTCAGCACTGGCCTGGAGAAAGCCCAACCAAACTCTCAGCTTGGGCTGGACTCCTCGTGAAATTTACAGGCTTTATCTCCACCATGACTAAATTTGGATGTTAAAACCCCAGGCGATCAGCCTGGGAATTCCTGACATAGTCCAGTAAGGGCTGGCTGTTCTCTTTGTTTTTTGCAAAGCAGAGAGATACTTCTTTCCCCTAACTAACAAGTTTAAATGAAAAGTCATATTTACTCATCATAGAAAAACATGGAAAACACAGTGAAGTCAGCCATAATGCCATCACTCACACATGGCACTCAGGAACATCTGGCTTCTTGTCATTGTCTTCCCGTTGCATGGCCAGGGTTTTGAATAACTGATGACTCCTTCATACCCACAAGATCAGAACATACGCATAACTTTATATCTCGCTTTTCACACTGTATTTTAACTTGTTCCCATATTATAAATCACTCCAGCAACTGTTGCTGAGCATTGGATGGTACGCCTAGCACACAACCAGCATGTCAGTAACGCTCATGCTTACCCCAAAATCAGGAGCTATTATGACTTTTTTTGCTGGTGAGAGGAGGAGACTGAGGTAGAAAAATGTCACGAATCTAACCCAATGGCATGGTCAAGCACAGGCTGACTTGCCCTAAAAGATGGCTGCCTGCCTGTCCAGCCTGCATCTTCGGTTGTGCCAAGGTTCTCTGGAAAGAGATTGGCTGCCTTCATTCTACATCCAGAGCCCGACCAATCAGAGCCCGTACTTCCCTGGCTTCAGGGATTGGTCCAGGAAGGGTCATGTGACCCAAAGTGGTCCAAGCAGGGAAGACCAGAGGCGGGAGGTAGGTAGGACCCTCAGGCTGCTATCTTGAGAAGGTGCTTGAGAACAGGACCAGAAAAGAGGACAGTGGATGCACCTGAGTCTCTAATGCAGTATTTGATAATGCTGGGCCCACTTGCACCTGAAGCATACTCTGCCATTGGCAATAACCAGTAACTCTTTAAGCCTGACCAAAGTGGTTTTCTGTCACCTGTGTCACGAGTTTTGGTGAGTAAAACAGCTTGTTAAGCATTAGGGCTCTTCAGGTTTTACTGTTATAAATAGTACAGCAGGCATCATCTTTACACATACAGCTTAGTTTTGCTTACATTTATTTCCATGCAATGTTTTAGTGGAAGTGAGTGACTTACTTGGCAAAAGGGCCGGGCATTGCCAGGGCTTGATGGACAAAAAGCAGTTTGTTTCAAGGCTGGATCCTCAGCCCCACTCCCCAGCCTTGAACGCAGATAGGATTTTAAAAATTGAGTCCTGAAGACACTTTATTTAATTTTTTTTAACAAGCCAAAGTGGTGTTTGTTTTTCAAACAGGAAAATTATGTTAATATAAAACAGGTTAAAAACACAAAAATCGGAACACACAACACACAAAAAGCACAATACACAAGGACCAGTGCAAACCCTTTCCAACCCATTGCCCCGAGTTTTAAAACTTTAGTACAGTTCCCCAAAGATTAGACTGTAGCAGAGAGGTCACAGTATTGAATCAGAAAAATAAGAGCAATAGATACATTTTAAAAGGTCTGTACACAGGTTGCGGGGAGTGGGTTGAGGGTGGACACTGTATCACTCCAATATCCAAAATAATGCAAGAGGATTTTGGTGATTAACCACAGGTTTCCAGAACCCTACTGTGTCTGCTTGTCCCCCATCCACTTTTAAAAAGGATAAAAAGTGCACAGACACTTTCATAAGGCACAGACAGAGTGTTGTACAAATCATTTCATTAGGGACTTGGATAAGACAGTGAGACAATTAAAAACCAAGAAACACCAGGAGGCCACATGTTCCTGAGCTGGTGTCCCCCTGCCAGACTTGGGCATCGGTGGGGTCCAGCAGTGGGAGGTTATTGCCTCTCGTTCACCAAGTCTTTGCACAACCACCTTCTCAGCTGGCACAGGCTCCCTTGGGTGCCCCTGGGCGTGGGAGGGAGTTCCAAGGCCTGGGCCAGCAGGGAGCATCTCCCTAGTGCCTGCCTGGCAGGACCTGCAGGTGACTGTGAGGATGTGGGGCCTTTGTGGGTTCTGCCTGGAGCTGGCAGCAAGCAGCCCATGGATCCCAGGGCTCCTACATTTCTAATGCGGAGGAGGTTCTGCAGAGCAAGCTGCAGACTCTCCACCAGGAAGGCAGACAGTGGGCACCTACCTAGGTGGACAGGAAGAACAGAATGACCAAGAAAGCCTAATGCCTTCTGCCCATCACCTCTCATACCCTGTTAATGTCACATCTCCAGCATCAGAACTGGGGATGGTCCTACCCGCTCCATCCCCTGCCCTCACAAAATGGGGGCACTTGGCAAATGTTTGCCAAATGTCTTTGTGTATCTGCCATTGTTGTACCAAACTCTTGAACACTGATAATCAGGTTTCGGCTGCAATCTGGCCATCTCCTGCAGGCTATGAGCTACTTCAAGGCTTTGTCTTTGGTCTCAGTTCTCAACCCTGTGCCCAGAATATATCCTGTGCTCAACTGTGTCAAATGACTGG
This sequence comes from Thryonomys swinderianus, assembly GCA_004025085.1. Taxonomy (NCBI): domain Eukaryota; kingdom Metazoa; phylum Chordata; class Mammalia; order Rodentia; family Thryonomyidae; genus Thryonomys; species Thryonomys swinderianus. The sequence continues at coordinate 13,808 of PVIC010006509.1, forward strand.
AGAAATGGGGCTGTAGGTTAGGGAGCAGCAGCCCCAGAGAGCCTAGATTCCAAGACTTCATCTGGTAATGCACCGGAAATGGGGTTTGCTTTCCCTGGGAGCAGCCCAGCTTTCTAGGAGGCTCCACGTGGACAGGAAAAGACCCTGACAAATATGGTGTCTCCGGGTTCCCCCTTCCTGCCTGTGCAGTCCTGGCTGCTGCAGCTCCAGTGGGCACAAGTGGGCAGAGAGCCTGGTAAATTGGCAGGCTAGGGGCACCAAAGAGGCTATGCCCATTCCTGAAGTTGCCTGTGTGGCACGTCTGTGTGGAAGAAGACCTTGGCTGGAGCTGAGCTCTCCCGCACTAAGCTAGGCTGGGAGAATGTGGCAGTGGACACACGAGCCAGTGAAGGACACTCGTCCTCACAGGCTGTGGGCCGCAGGGGGGCTGCAACCTGGATGCTTCCACAGGTGCAGGTGCCCAGGCTCTGGCCAGAAGCTTCAAAGGAAAAAACACAGATAGCCTGGAGCTTTCTGGGGCCCAGGGAAAGGCAGTGGGAAGCATGGGATTGGTGCCAGACATGCCTAGGCTGGAATCCAAGTCCTGCTACTTCCTGTTATATGATCCTTAAGTCACTTCACTAACAGCACCTCAATTTTCTCACCTGTCAAGTGGGGACAATACCTTATTTTCTGGATTCTAAGAATGACAGATTTTCAATCTTGAACACCTCCAAATGGAAGGGGTTATATCGTTCCGGCATCTTAGTTAAGATTGGCAGTGGTTCCTTAGTGGTACATAAAATAGTGTCTTATGTCAGAGACACCTTAGATGTGGTGTGATGTGGCTGTAAGACCTGCTTCCTGGGATGAATCATGCAAGTGCCTGTCTAGCTCAGTGCCAAGGCACACAGTAGGTGTGAATGGAGGGCATTGTGGCTCCTCTCCCTCCCTCCCTCTCTCTCACCCCTTCTTCACACACAGCACAGTAGATTGTGCCCCTTCCCTAAAGTATCAGGAAATGTCTGCTTTTTAGAACATAAACACCCTCTAGCTCTTCTGGGAAACAGGGAGGCTATTGGCAGCGGCTGTAGAGCAGGTTAAACAGGCCACTGGCTCCTCTCTTCCCAGGTGACAGGTCACCAGAGCAGCCCGGTCCACCCTGGGGCGGCCCTCAGCAGATGGCTTCCTGGTGGTGGCCATGTGTGACTTCTGCTGGAACCAGGGGGTCACTGGGAAGGGAAAGAGGCAGGAAGGACGCAGCCAGCGTGCCTAGGCATTTGTGGCTATCTTGATAGGCTGCAGACCTGGCTGGAGAGCCAGGGCTCTGGTGGAGTCCTCCCCTCGGAGCCTGTGCATGGCTTGGGCCACACCCTCAGCACAGAGAATCGAAGGGTCCTGCTAAGCAACTTCTGGCTGCTTGAGTCTTAAACTTTTTTTTTTTTTTTTTTTTTTTTTGAGACAGGGCCTCACTTTGTAGTTCAGGCTGGCCCTGAGCTCACTGTGTAGCCCAGGCTAGCCTCGAACTCAGCGATCCTCCTGCCTCTGCCTCCTGAGTGCTGGGATTATAGGCTTGAGCTGCCATGCCAGGGAATTGTGGTATGTGGCCCTGATTGCTGGTGGGCATGAGTCATCATGCCCGGTATTGTTGTATGTGGTTTCCAGGGATTGAACTCAGGACCTTGTGCTTGTAAGGCAGGCACAGGAACTACTGAGCTAAATCTCTAGCCCAAACTTTTATCATGACAAACACTGGCGTTCTAGTAGCTCCTCTAAAGGTTATGCTGACAGGTAAAATTTGGGCAAATTCCTTAGGGGAAAGCCAGAGATAAGGGGCTCTTGCTGGGCAAGGCAGTGGCATTGGTTTTTTTTTTGTTGTTGTTTTTTTGAGCCAGGGTCTGGCTTTGTACTTTAGGTTGGCCTTGAGCTCACTATGTAGCCCAGGCAAGCCTAGAACTCATCAATCCTCCTGTCTCTGCTCCCGAGTGCTGGGATTACAGGCATGAGCTACCACACCTAGCACTGTGGTATGTGGGATTGATTGCTGGTCAGCGTGAGTCACCACGCCTGGCATTGTATGTGGTTACTGGGCTCGAACTCAGGGCCTTGCGCTTGTGAGGCAGGCACTGGAACCACTGAGCTAAATCTCCAGCCCGGCAGTGGCATTTTTGAAATAGAGATCAGATCGGAAAACCAGAGCTTGTCCTAGCCAGAGAAAAAGCACTTGGACCATAACCTCCAGCATCCCCGGGGGAGCATGGATTGGTTTTCTGGACCTGCTTCTCAGGGAGGGCCCAGGCTTCTGGGACTCCTAGCAAGGGATGTTAATTGAATGCAAAAATGCCCTGAACATTTTTCTCTCCCTCTCTCCTCTCAGCAGAGATGAAGCAATTAGGAGTTGAAAGAAAAATGCTAATTGCTCTCTGAAACCCAGTTCAGACTTTTTAGAATGCCAGGCCCCGCCTTCTAAGAGTGAGCAGCAGTCAGGTACTTGACTTGTAATTAGGAGCCCAGAAACAGAGAGCCCAAAGAACTGCCCCGAGATTATAGTTTAGAACAGGACAGACTGGGACGCCGGACTGGGGAGGGCGGGGGAAGCTGGCCTAGGTCAGCCCACAAGCCTCATCTTGCAGAGATGGGGTCTGTAGAGATGGACTGGGTGAGACTGGGGGACAGGGCCAGGGTGGTAGGAAGCAGAAGTCAGCAGATCTTGGAAGGAGAAGAATCCTAATGTCAGCACTTTCAGTTAATGTCATAATGATTAGTTAACATATTCATCAGTTCACACCTTAGAAATCACCCGGAAGGGAAGCTGAGAATCAGAGCAAGGACCTTACAAACCCTGGTTCCCCTCCTGCTTCCACTGGGAGCTTCTGGTCCTGGGAATGTCACAGCCTGTTAGTGCCAGGCCCAGGGACCCCCCAGAGATACGGAGAGCTGTCACAGGTGACAGTGTAGGTCACCTGCCTCTAAGGTCCTCCCTCCCAGGACAAAAGTGCCTCTTCAGTCTTCTCCTTGGAGAAGATGGGGCTGTTAACAAAGGCCGAAAGCATCCAGGGACCAAGACAAGGTGCAATGTGCTTATTACGCTGCCTGGGGGCAAAGAGGGAAAAGGTGTCACAGCTCAGAATGCCCAGCCTTAGCACCCATTAAAATGCTCCTCTGAGACTGAGAACCAGAAAAAGTGAGTGTCTCTGATGTTCTCCGCCCACCTTCCTGCCACCAAGAGAGGCTGCTTCGGAGCTGTAAACAATGTTATTTTTGCCTCCCCTTAGAAAATCTGAGTCTCTTTTCCACACCATCCAACAGGGTGCTGTCTAGGTTCAGCCATGTACATTCAAAGCCAGCTTCTTTCCCAGCACCCAAAATGAACAGTTTCCAGCTGAACTGCCATCTGGCCTCTGGAGCACAGTCCTTCCTATTAAAGAACCTCCTAGAGCCACGATCCCTGCATACAAGACCTATGTGTTCCCTGCTGTCTCCCACTTTCTCTCTGTGCTCTCCCCTTCCCCTCTCACACACTCAGCCCAATCCCAGAAAGAAGCATTGCACGGACAGAGGGCGCTGGCTCCCAGCTGAAAGGTCACCAAGGGACGGGGCTTCTACAAGGCAGTTCCTGAGCTTGCTTGGGATGGCCTTTTCGGGGAAAAGCACTTTGAGCCAGAAGCAGCCCTTGCCTGGGCTCAAATCCCCGGGGCTTCATCTCCACAACTGTCACGTCTTGGCCACCATGGGAGAGTGGCAGACGAGAGGTGGCTGCTGCCCTCAGACTTCCTGGAGGCTCTGGTGGCTGCCCAGCCCAGTGGGAGCTTCAGAAAGGTGACCTTGCCGTAGTGAAGACTGGCTGCAGGGCCAGGCTAGGGCCTGTAGATCTTGATGACATCCTTGATGGGCCGCCGGCAGATAGGGCAGCAGGCCCGTGCCTGTCTCTTAAGCCGCAGGCCGCAGCTATGGCACAGGCACATATGTCCGCACGTGTAGATGACAGTGTCCACTTCGCTGTCGAAGCATACCGTGCACTCCCCATTCTTGCTTCCCGCTGGCTCTGGCGGGGAGAACGCTGGAGACACCGGGGGGCTCAGTGGGGAGCTGGGGGCCGTCACTGCCAAAGGGAGAACAACACATCCATTAATAGGCAGTTCTCAACTGGGCTGTGTTGGGGAGACCCCAAGAATGCAGTGTCTACCCAGGAAGAAGGGGGTGTGATTTGGAGACCATTTTGGTTTACCTTCTGGTTGTGCATCTTTTCCTACCTTTCCATCCCATCTAAAAGGCCACCATCATTACCATCCTTCTCCAGTGCAGAACGGCAAAGGGAAGGAGCAGATGTAGGGGAGGGGAGCCCCATCAGCACCAGTCCCGCCCCTACCAGGCTTTACACTTCCTTACCCAAGGATGACTCTGACGCCGAGGAGGACTGGTTTACGCTGAACGTCATATCTGAATCACTATCGTCCTGGGAGCCACTGAAGGACCCCGATGGTGTTGTAGTTGCAGGACTGGACTGCAGGGTACCTGAGACCCAGAGAGACTCTGTGAGCAGCAGTGGGAGGCGGGACACACCCTGCGGGGCCGTTTCTTCACTCTCCACACCTCAGCCCCATGGCCTGCCTAAGGAGAGGACAAGAGCCACACCCACCGCCAGCGTTCTCTGAGCCCGAACAGAGGGTTCTATATCTCCTCTTTGCCTGCCTAGTCTCCTCTTCTTTTTACTCCAAAAAACAGCACCAGGATGTTCTTTAGGACACCACTTCCCTTTCACATGCCAGGAACTGACCAGGAAGAACTTCTCCTAGGTCCTAGGGGTGGTTTAGGGAAGGACATAAAGCCCACCAAGGCCACCAAGGCCCTATTCTGTGAACTCCACAGGTGCTGGGTATGAAAGGGCTCATTCAGCCTGGCACTGTAGGAGCCACCCTGTGGCAAGGGTTGGGATGGAAAAAGAGATGGGATCCTGGGCTGTTCCTGAATCTATCCTCCACAGGAGATGCCCATATATCTCCCTTTTTGCTTAAAGCTGTAAGCACTGTCACTAACAACCCTAAGGTCCTTGGCTGCTAGTGTAGTCCACATGGTTGTTTTTTCCCTGGCTCACTGATACAGGTAACAAGATGTTGTTTCTTCGGACAAAGAATTGCCCTTTCCCCTTCTCTACATGGAGAGGAATGGGCAGATTATGTAGCACTGGGGCTCCTCTGAGGTAGGGATCAGCGGAACAAGCAATCCCTCTTTTCCGGACTACTTGGGCTCTTCCTGGTTACTCTGGAGGTAACTTGGTGAGGTGAAAAGGATTCTAGGCTTAAACCCTGCAAAGGCCCAGAGGAACTTGGGCAACTCATTTCAAGCTGAAATGATGCTTATGTCTGAGGAGTCTTCAAAGCAGAAACAAAACTACTTGAAAAGCACCCATGACCCCCTGCTCCTCCACTGCCCCCATTCAGGCACCAACAGTTGCTGCTATAATTGTAATGGCTGATGAAGAAGGCCATGTTGGACACCTGCTGGAGGCTCAGGAGAGGCTGTGATGTGCCCAGCATCTTTACAGCCTAGCAGCTCTGTGTCTGAGACTATCACTTGGTATCTCTGTGCTTGGCCTGCCCTGTCTGTAGTCAGGGACGTCACAGAAGGTCATTACGAGGCTGACACGAGGTGAGGCAGCATATGAACAGTTGACTGTTCCTCCTGTCTCTTGGCCTGGTTGTCTGGGACCGCAAGAATGGATCTGTGCTCTCTGGGCAGCTTCCCTGAGCATGGCCCACACTGGACATGCTGGAAGAGAAGCCCACTGCTACTGCCCTGTCCTACCTCACGTGCATGGACAGCATCCTGTTTTCTGGGGGCCTATTGCTGAATTTAGTTTCCTACATGCACTCAGTATATACTGCATATGTCTTTGAAAAAAACCTAATAAATTATAAGGAAATAAAGACACATGGGCCATTTCTAGACTGCCTACAGCCTACAGGCTGAGACCAGCCAGTTAGCAGCTATATAAGCGGTTTACCAAGTTTGTCCAAGGGATGGGGCCTGCATCAATGGGCCAATGAAGAAAGGACCAATTAGGAATGTTAACTCTGGGGTACGCGCAGGTATATGAGAAGAGACTCTGGCATGGGCACAGCCAGGGACAGTGTGCAGCAGCAGATGATGACAGGAGCTCCGGACACGTGCTCCAGGACAAGGCGGCGGGGGTGGGGAGGGAAAGGAAGGGGACGCCTGCGCAGGCGCAATGCGGCGGGGCGGGACTCACCCAGAAGACGCAACTGGCCGGCGGCGCCGCCGCGCACAGCGAAGAAGGCCCAGAGCGCCTGCGTGGTGTCGACGCACAGCAGGCGGCCGCGCGGACGCCCGTTGATGCCCAGCAGCACGTCGCCCCCGGGCCGCAGCGTGAAGCTGAGCGCATCGCCGCCGCTGGGCACGGGCCCGGCGCGCGCCACCACCCAATACTCCTTGCGGTCCAGCAGCGCGTCGGGGTCTGCAGGCAGTTCGGCGGGCCGCAGCGCGCCCGGGTCGCACGACGTGATGCCGAAAGCCAGCGCTCCTGGCGCCGCCAGCCCCGGGCGTCCCACCTCCACGAAGAGGCTCTCGCCGGGCCGCAGCGGACGCTCCGAGAAGACGAGCGTGCGGCCGCCTTCTGGCCGCGGCGCACAGGCGATTTTGCGGTCGGCCGACAGGCTCACGTCAGGCCCGCGCGTCGCGTGGAAGCGCAGGTCGGCCTCGAGCAGCGCCGGCGACGACGCGGGTCGCGGGCGCTCGCGGGGCCCGCACGGGATGGCGGCGGCCGCGGCGTCGGCGGGCGGCGGGCCTGGCGGGCGGCCCAGCGCCAGGTGGCCCAGCTTGGCCACCACCTGGTTGTTCTCGAGCTCGTTGTTGTCGAAGTTGGCTGCGTCGTGGCTGCTGGGCGGCAGGCAGGCGCTGAAGCGGGCCTGGCTGAGGCGGGCGGGCGGGAGCGTGTCGGCGAAGGCGCTCTCTGCGGGCGGGAAGCGGAGGTGGTGTGAGCGCGGTGGAGCCCAGACCGTGGGCCCCAGCCCCTTCGCCTCTCTCTGGAGCGCAGTCTTTGGTTTCTGTGGACGGACTCTTACCTCTGGGGGCCTTTCTGCCCCGTTCACCCTCCTGCTCTTTTCCCTGGCTCCTCTACACCTCCTCCCTTTTGTCTCCATCCTTCCTCCACTTCTTCCGTCTTCTTTACTCAACTCTTTCCTTCCTTATTTCTTTCCTCTTTTTTTCCTTCCTTTCTCTTCAACCCTCCTTCTCTTCCCTTTTGTTCTTTTTTCCCCCTCTCCTCTTCCTTTCTCCTTTCACTGGTCTTCCCTTTTGCTTTTACCCTTTCTTTTTCTATCTGCCTCCTCCAGAAATTTTCATACCATCTGGGCATTTAAAGGGCATAAGGAAAGCCCTTGTGTCTTATCTCCCCAACTGGAACGTAAGCTCCAGTAAAAAGACCTGTTTTGCCCTTGGCACGCAGCACATATTAATCATCTTTCACACAGTATCTCATTTAATCCTTACAGCGACCCTGAAAGGTATGTCCTGTTGTTACTCCCCACCATTTATCAAGGAAGCTGAGGCAGGGCAGATGGGGAACTCTCGAGACCAAGGGCAGACAGACTTGCCTTGAACCTAGGCGGCCTGGATGCCTCGCACCCTGCTTCAGAGAAGCAAGCCGAGGGCTGCCCACAACGCGGGGGCAGCGCAAAGCCTAGTGGCTTGGCGGAGCAGGTCTCCATAGAGACATTCAAAACGTCTTTACAAAAGTCCGTATCGCAGAAAACTAAAAGTTTTTAAAAAGTAGTTACGGCTTTTTTATTTTTCGCGGTACTGGAGATCGAACTCCAGACCTTATGCTTGGCAGGCTGGTGCGGTGCACTGTGAGGTACATCCCTGGCCTGTGGAATTATTTTTGAATAATTGTTAATGATATGGAGAAATGTTCATGACGTTGTATAGTATGTAAATAAAGAGCAAAAGTAAAAATGCTGTTTATCATTCAGATAATATAGGTCTTCATACCTCTGTAGGTGTGTTTATTTTCTCAGTTCCTAATTAAAATGCGACTCCCTGGAAGGCAGGGCTTTTGCCAGACTCCTCAGCCCATGTTCTCCAGGGTTAGCAGGGAGAACAGTTTATTGGATAAATGAGTGAATGAGCAAGATCTCTCAGAGAATTCACTGCATGCTGAGTAACAAAGCAATCATGCAGACAGTTGTTAAAAATAACTTGAAGACTTTTAGTGATAAAAATATGCTTGTTATCCATAATAAGTAAAAAAGTTTCTGAAATTTAAAACCCTACTAATCAGGACATTGTTCAATGTTACCATTCTGTAGTTTGTATCATGGCAGGGGCTGGGGTGGTGGTGGGGTCTTCCTTTTTACTTTTCCCAATACACAATGAAGTCATCATAATGACCTACTCTTCAAACTGTGTGCCCCAGACCTTCCACATACGCAGAGTTACAGCTTCTCAGAAAATCAAAGAGTGTGGTAGAGCCTGAATTCTGACACAGTAGCACAGTCTGAAACTGGCCTTTGATATGAGGTGGTTGGTCTGGTACCCCCTTTCCCAGGATCCTGAGGTGGCCCTGTCACCACACTCAGATACTAGCTGGCTCTGAGTTTGCACATCTTGTCTTACAGAATGCTTTTCCATATATGGCCAGAGGGAAGATGTGGAATTTCAACTTGGTTCTTTAAGAAAGTATGTATGTGTCTATATCATTTTATTTATGTGCATAAGAAATCAAGTTCTAGAAAGGAATGTAAGAGCATGGTAATTATCTCTCAGGGGAATGAGATTATGAGACTTTAGGTTTCTCTTTCTATAATAAACATGTCTACTACAGATTCTCACCAGAAAACCCATCAGTAAAACACTTTAAAAAATGAAGTTTTTAGTTCATGTATTATGATGTGAGAAAATGCCCATAATAAAACACTGATTAAAGGGGCCGCAAAACTGAACTGTGGTATGATTCTAATTTGGTAGTTAGTAGAGCATAGCAGGAAACATGAAAAACAGAATGAAGTACATAATTTGAAGAGAGCTACTTCTGGGTGGAAATTTCCTTTATAGTTTTCTGATTTTCTCATTTTTCTCTAATACAGATTTTATAATCAGAAAAAGATGTATGAAAGTAGACTAAAATAAGTACCTTTCTGGAAAAGCTTTTTTTTTTTTTTTTTTTTTTTTTTAAAGAGAAGTGGAAGTTTCAAGGAGCTCCTTGGTGTAATGCACTTTTCCCAGCGCTCCCTGCCCCACCCTGGGTTGTCCTGCCAGGCCAGTCCTGCAGGTGTTGGCCTCTGCTTGCTTGGGGCCCTGCTCTTGCCTCCGCACAGCTTTCCTCTTGCCCCCAGTGGTGTGTTCACGAAGCTGGTTTATACTGTATATGGCAGACCGGGCCATGGTGCACGGTAGCACCAGGAAAAGGCAGGATCCCTTCATCCTATGCAAGGAGCTTTGTCCTCAATGGCGACTCTTCTCTCTGAGCCAGGCCTATGATGGACAGTACTGGCCTAAGCCTAATGTGTCAGAATGCACATTTCAAAAATTCTCAGTGGAGAACCTGGAGGCAACAATAGGCAGAAATCCAGGAACATTAAGAAGTTAGCAAGGAAGCACATTTAGACCAACAGCCTCTATCCTGTGATTTGTCTCCAAATGTGCTCTGTGGACCCATGAAAGCACACATAGTCATACCCCTGAGCACCTCAGATTCATCTACATGCATGAGCACCCCCTTGTCACCCTCCAAGCCCCATCTTGGCAGCAGTCGCAGGCCACGCATGAGGAGGCTGGCATGGCAGGGCAACTTCCCGCTCTGCCTTGACCTCCAGGCCTGGCTCTGGGCCTGGAACTGAGCCAGATTTTCTTTCCTTCTCCTTTCTCTCTTCGCTCAAATTTATCTGCAGCTGGAAGTAAAGCTTCTTGATATCACACGAGAAATCATCTTTTCATGACGATCAAGATGAAGGCAGGAAAACTGCAGGCAGAGGGACCCACCCATCAGCAGCCTGTCTTGGGAGGGCTGATTCGGGCTGTGTGCTGGGTGCAAAAGTCACAGGAGTTGCTGGCAGAGTGGAGCTGGCAGAGACAGTTAATTTTCCTGATCTTCCAAGTGGGTGAGGTTGTTTGCTGACCCTGGGAAAGGCCCGCAGGACACGAGGTAGGATGCTTCCCAGCCATCAGGGGAGGGGCAGGCGGTAGAGAGCTGGCTGCAGTGCAGGGCTGGCATCAGGGATGGGGTAGGAATTTGGAAGGCTCCTGAGCTGGATACTAGGTCCCAAGTACGATGGTATTAGAAGTGATGAAACCTTTGGAAAGTGGAGCTTAGCAAAACGTCTCTAGGGTGCTGCCCTTGTAAGGAATTACTGCTGGCCTTTTGGAGTGATTTATTTCCTCCAAGAATGGGCTGTTATTATAAAAAAAGCTCAACCTCTGAAGTTCTCTGGCCTCCTGTCTCCCACATGATCTCTTCTGTAGAGGCTCTCATCGTCATGATGCTGTCTACCATGAGACCCTCACCAGGAGCCAAATGGGAACGGTCGCTTGATTTTGGACTTGAACTCCCCAAAACTATGAGCAAAATAAACCCCTTTTCTTTACCAAATACACAGCCTCTGGTATTTTGTTAAAGCAACAGGAAATAGACTAATACAGAAGCCAACAGCTTAGATGGGGCATTCAATGTTTGCTGATAGGCTCAGATCATCTGAAGAAAGATGGTAAGGAGAAATGGCTTTGCTTTATGATAATTTGTCCAAGTCTGAACTTTTTATTTATGTTTCTATGTGAATTTTTATTACACAATTTAAGAAAGTAAAAAGGAAAGAATGTGCTTTGTCTAGAATCTTGGGACTCAACATATGAAGGACAGGGAGCAGAGGAGCAGCAGGGCGGTGGGAAGAGAACAAGGATCTGGAGAGGTTCAGCAGCATGGAGGCACTTGCCAGAAGTAGAGGACAAGTCACCTGAGCTGACAGAGGCCAAGATGAGGACAGGGACACGAACACAGGATCTGCCAGGGCTGGACTGAAGATGTGCTTTCCTGGCTGCAGTTCAGGGAAGGCTGCACCTGTGCCTCATGCTGAGGAGGGAGATATGGGGGTGGGAGGGACAACACTTTTGAGAAAGATTTGCTCTGAAAAAGAGCAGAGAAATGAGGCAGTAGCTACTAGAAGAGACAGTCAAGGGTTCTTTAGAAAGAGGAGCCAGATGAAGGCACGGGTTGGGGTAGAGTCCCCAGCCCAGCAACCAAACGAAACAAAGAGCAAAAAGACAGAAGCTACCACAGCTCTTTTAATGCACTCATGGGAATGATTTGGTAGAGACCGAGAAAAGCGGATGTATAATAGGAACAGGCAAGAAGGGCTGGGAGTAGCCATGGCAGGGCAGGTAGAGGAGGAGGGGAAGTTCATGGCCCTTTCTGAACTCCCCACTTGCAACTTGGTGTGGGCACTCGGACCCCTATGGCCTGGACTTAAAAGCTATACATTCAAGCCTGTATTAAACACTGTGCTCCTAATGCTAATGAACTGACATTGACTCTACAATGAGCAACTGTGATGTGACCTGGGCCACATCATCTAGAGAGAGTCTGAAAGTAAGGGTGCTCCTGTTTCCCGACTTCCCAGGGAAGACAGTCATTACCCATGCAGGTGCCCAGTATGGATCACCACGGCCCTCCCCATCTCAGGTTTCCCATCAGCGGATCCTACTAAAATGCTGATGGGAGACAGCCTAGAACAACTGCCTCAATAGGGAATGTGTACCAAATCCTTTCCTTGCCATTACTGCCTAAGCAATATAGTATCAACTATTTACATGTCATTTACATTTCATAGGTGTATAAGTCATCCAGAGATGGTAAGTATGAGGGAGGATGTGCTGGGTTAGATGTCATCTCACCGGAAGGACTTGAGCACCCATGGAGGCCCCAATACCGAGGGCCAACTACTATCAGTGACTGCTTTCCCAGGCCTGTGAGGGCTGCTCTTCTGATTGCATGGCATCTACTCCCCTCTCTTACCTGTGTCTACTTTTCTTTGGGGAGAACTGAACTATTGTCATTTTTCATTACCTTGAGGAGTAGGGGTCTCTTAAACCGGCCAATCACTCTATCCCATTCCCCCAGCCACCGACATGGGTTCAGGGGTGGCTGTGTGGGCCGAGTCAGGAGGAAGCAGCTCCGTCTTGAGACTTTTCCCAGACAATTTTGCAAAGCAGATTCCCACCCGGTATGTTAAGCTGGCAGGACACGGGCCAGAGGCAGCTGGTGCCTTCCCTCTGCCCCAAAGGGAGCTACTTGGAAGGAAGCTGACACAGGCAGCAGAGAAACAGATGAAGATGGACCAAGATGCCCAGGGCTGTTCTTTAGCAGCTGTTCTTTGCAATTTCAACCACAAGAGATTGATTCCCTCTTCTTGCTTAAATGAGTTTGAACCACAATCCTGTCGCTTGCGACCAGAGATTCCTGACAGTTTAGTCTGCACTATCATGGCCTTGGGATGGCACTGCCACTTAAGTCTCCTCAGGCTTCTGCCACTGGGCAAAGAAGGGCAGAGGTCCTGTGAGGCTGAAGGAATGAAGCAAAAAGTCCAGCCTTTGCTTGTGCAACAACCATTCACAGAACGTGGTTCTGTGCCTCTTTGAGAGAATGAGAGTTTGCTAGGATGCCAGTGGGACCTGGTGAATGTGAGCCTCAGTTTCCTCATATGCAAGTCCCCCTGAGATGGGCTATAATGGACTAGAGCTGGCAAGGTAGGACAATGATCCTAGAACAGAGCTGGTATGTGAGATCAGAAGGTCCTGTATTTTTAAGTGATGGGCTCTCGGGTTTCCTAGGCCAATGAATATGCCACACCCCAAATGGAGGAGTCTGAGGGACACAGCTTATTCCAGGTATCAAAATGGGAAGGGGGGCAGGTATGTACCCAGGCAAACAGGTCCTGGCTGTCCTTTAGGTCACCTGAAGATTAGGGAATCCTAAGCCTGCAACTCCTTGCCCCAGAGGTTCCAGTTAATTGGTCTGGGTGCAGCCTAGGAAGCAGAACTTTCTGAGGGGTCTCAGTGTACGGCTGGGACTGAGAGGCACTGAACTAAAGACAGGCATAATTGCTTCTGATCCTGGCTCTGCCGCTTACAAACTGGGCTATTTGAGGCTGGTTGAGTGCTGGGGACCCAGCACTCAGAAAACTAAGCTCCCCCAGGAACTGGGAGGTTTCTGAGGTCCTCATGTTGCCTTGTCCTCTGCTGGCAACACTCAGGTGTGTATTGCCTATTTTTAAACCACACAAAATCGGGACTATATTGCTTTCTTCTTATGCTTATTCTATTCATTGCCTGCTATCATCATTAACGGGAAGAAAAAAAGCCCCAAATCACCGAATCTTCCTTTATCCATTTCATTGCTTCCTTCTCAGAACCTCACACTCTTTACCTAACAGACTCCAGAGCCTGGTCCCCAGCATTCCCTGCAGCAGCTGGGCCCCAGGCAGGAAGACACTGGGCGGAGCATGCTGTACCACCACCAGGTCCAAACTCACTGAGGCTTGTGGACCCTGCAGATTTTGGACACTTACCTTTGGCTCAAGTTCTGGGGGTAAACTGTACCCCCCACACAAGGTGGGGGGTATTTCCCAGACTAGTGTTCCCAGGGTACATACAAATCTCAGATAAACACATTCCCCCTCACATAAGTATGTTCCAAATACTTTCGTGCAGGACAAACTTGTGCTAACATATTTTCATTGTTTATCTTAAATTCAGATTTAACTGGGTGTCCTTTTTCTTTTTCTTTTTTTCTTTTTTGCTAAATTTGACAACTCTCACCAGATGCCATCTTTGGTTTTTGGTTTTCAGGCTTTGCCCAGTGGGGTCTGAGAGAGGCAGGGGAGGGATAGAGAGGCCCTAAGGGCTTTCTATTCTGGAACTTTCCAGCCCAGAACCGCTGGGAACCACAGTGTTCCTTGTTCCTCATGACGGACAGGAGTCCAGAAGGCTCCCACATGTGTCTGCCTGTTTCTGGGGACCCAGCACTCGGGAAACTAAACTTCCCCAGGAACTGGGAGGTTTCTGAGGTTCTCACATTGCCTCGTCCTCTGCTGGCAACACTCAGGCATGTGTTGCCTATTCTTAAACCACACAAAATCGGGACTGTGTTGCTTTCTTCTTATGCTTAGTCTATTCATTGCCCACTATAAATCATGTCAATTTGCTTCTCTCCTGGGAACGAAACAGACATTTACACTGGCGATCACATGCCAGGAACTTCCTCTCCATTATCACATATAACCTTTGGAGAGGAAAATAATTTCATTGCTTTTTCTGACTATAAAAGCAACACTTTCTCCTTCTATGTATAACATACAAGTACATAATATATGTTTTTTAAAAAGTAACTCTTACAGATACAAGAGAGTGAAATTCATCTGTGGTCCCATCACCCAGAATGCAGTTCCTTTTGATCTCATTTCCTCCTGCTGTACATCTGGTCACTGCCCTGTGCCACCTGAGCCAGGGAGAGCCCTCGCTACACAGCTCAGGGACAAAATGTAGATAGAGAAACTGAGGCTCACTCTGCTGTGCTACACTGATGTTCCAGTGGACTCGCCTCTCCCTTCCCTCGAGGGGCACAGAACATTGTCAGGATCACCTGAAGTCTTCCTAAATAAGCAAATGAAAAAAGGAGAGCCAGCATTCCAGGAGGCTGGAGCAGGAAAATCCAAGTTCAAGCCCAGTCTGGGTAGCTTAGCTACTTAATGAAACCTCATCTCAAAATAAAAATAAAAAAGGGCTGAAGAGATAGCTCAGTGGAGAGTGCCTAGGCCCAATCTCCAGTAAAGGAAAAAAAAACCAATGTGTGTGGGAAGAGTCCAGATCCCCAGATTTATTCCATCTCATTACACCATCAAAGGCTGCTTCCAATTTGTATTTTTTTTTAAATCCTAACCCTCTTGTGCTGATTATGGAGTGGCTGTACACCATGTCTGTCACCAGGAGACAAGGGCTGTGGATGTGCTGATGGAGAAGTGGCTGCTTCTCTGTGCTACAGAATAAACAGCTCTGAGAGTGACTGGAGACCTACAAGGTTTTAGAGACCTGCATTTTCTCCTAATGAAAGAGCCGTCCAAGCAGGGCTCCAGTGTGGAGGATGGGTAGCCTGGAATCCAGGTGTGGCCCTGCCCACTTGCAAACAGGTAGAGCTTCCCATTCTTGGCCATTATATCGTGAGTGCTTTCTGGTTAGCAAGCCCTGTGCTGTACCCCTTCCCTCCACCATCTCATGCGACCCTGTCAACAAGTCTTGAGCTAGGTGCTATCATGAACCTATTTTACAGATGGAAAAACTGAAACTCTGAGAGGGCTAGCAAGTTGGCCTAGGCCACAAGGCTCAGAAATGGAGAACCAAGACTAGCTAGAGGGCTCTGTGACTCTCAAGCCTGGGCCAGCTGCTAACCAGTTGGGAGTTCCATTACCATCTTACTTCTGGGGGAAGGGCTTGGCTGTACGAGCTCTCCTCTGTGCCTAATGGTGGGGGCACAGGACAAGGAATCCAAACCAGGGTTTCCTTCAAAATAGAAGACTGAAAACCCAGAAACAGCCCAAACATTCAGACATACTAGTTGTGGAAATCTATGCTGTGCAACAGTGATCAGCAACAAGAGGAACAAACAGCTGATCCATACGGCAACCACATGGGTGAATCCCCAACAGTGCGCTGAGGAACCCAAGGGGACACGGACTATCTGGTCCCACTTAGGTGAAGCTCTGTGGCTAAATTAGAGAGGTTCCCTCTGCGGAAGAAGGGAGGTGGGAACTTCCGGGCTTATGGATGGGTGGACCACTGTCACACCTACCCTTCAGAACCGCTCATTTCTGGGCGAGTGAGTGACACGCAGGGCGGTGTCCAGACCCCTGGGAAACCTGCCCTCCCTGTACTGGCCCGGAATTCAAAGCTGCTTGGTTCAATCTGTAGTTTCAAGAGCTAAGGTCTCAGAAAGCGGGCCAGAGAGGAAGGGGGCGGCTGCTTATGGGTACGGGTGTCCGTGGAAAGGTTTGAATGTTCTGGACCTACACAGAGGTGACTGTTGGCAACAAAAAGCCACTCAGTTATGTACTTTAAAACACTTTCTTCTTATGTGAATTTTACTTCAATTTAAAAATTTTTTTAAAGTTGAAAGGGTAAGTTCTGTGTGTGTGCATGTGTGTGTGCACATGTATGCATGCATGTGTGTGTAACCAAGGAGCTCCCGCCACACGGACTTCATCGTGGTGGCTGCCTGCTGTGCAAGCACCAGCTCTCACGCGTCTCCCTCCCCTGCAGACCCTTGGGCTGGTCTGATCCATCCATCCCAGGGCTCACTGCACCCAGGAAAGCCATGCACGCACCCAGGCACCGCCCCAGGCCCCCACCAAGGGGCGCCACCTACCGAGGAGCTGGACCTCGTCGGTGATGCCATACACGTCGATGAGCGCCCAGAGCGGGCCGCCCACGGCCACTCCGCAGTGGAAGAGCACCGGCTCACCGTCGTTGACACTGTAAAAGACGCGGCCGTGGCGGTCGGCCCAGTAGGCCAGCACCGTGTCGCGCAGCGCCAGGTTCTCCGGCAGTGCCTTGGCCCAGTAGCCGGGCCGTGTGACCAGGTCGGGGCAGGCGTACTTGGGGATGTCCTGCGCACTCATGAGCGACGGGTCGTGCGCCGTGAAGCCGAAGCGCAGCGCGCCACTCCAGCCGGGGCGCACGGCCACCAGGCGCAGCCGCACCTGCTCGTACAGGCGGATGGGCCGCTGCGTGAACGTGACGCCGTTGCAGAAGCTGTTGCGCCTCGTGGCCCGGCGTGAGTGACCGTCCAGCCGCACATTCTTGCCCTTGGCCTGCGCATGGAAGCGCGGAGCCTCCCCCAGGACTGGGCGCCGCTCGGGGCCTGGGCCGCAGCAGGGCCGGGTGGCCAGGAGGCGCGCCGGGGGACTCGAGTCTGCAAGAGATAATGAGCAGGAAGGTTAGGATTCGACTAGTCTTTTCATGATCATTTTCATGTTAAGTTCCATCTTAATAGGAAAGGCACAGATAAACTTTGGAAGATTCCAGGCTAGAGCAAATGAAGACCAACTCTATTTTTTTCCAGAACATTCTACCCATTCCACAGATGGCCAAACTGAGTCCTAATGACCCACGTGGGTGTGTTTCTATGTATATCATAAGCATGAGAGCCATTCCACTCTCAGACAGGCCAACACCAGAGAGGTTATCACAACAGCCAGGCTGGAGCCTGATGAGTTCTCCATCCCCTCCAAATCCCTCAGGGCCTTGTCTGGGCCTCAGAGTTCCTCCAAGGGTAGCAAGAACCTGGGATGCTTGGGCAGTGGTGAGGGGACTTGGCTGCTTTTCTCTGTGCAGGTTTGGTTCAGAAGGAAGACATGAGAGGCCACAGACAGGGAGGATTCTCTTGGGCTCCCTAAGGTGACCCAGAGTCCCAGCTCTCTGGCGCTTCCTGGCCGAGGGACTGGACCAGGCACGCAGTGCTCTTGTCCCTCTCCTTGCCTGTGGAGTGGCAGCACAACCTAACTCACCCAGCTGTGGAAAGGTGACAGGGAGGAAGCACCTAACCATTACCCAGCACAGAACACAGTGTCACAGGCCACAAATAACCTGGTGAGGCTCTTACCCTCCCCTTCCCCACAGGAGATGAAGGCGTTCTTTGGGAACAAGTTGGCATTTCTAGAATCCACACCTTTCAGAGTTTGTTCCTAAGGAAATCCTGCTCTGGGACCTAGGGCGGTCTCCTTTGAGAGGTGCTGGCTCTTGGTCAGGGCCCTAGGTGGCCTGGCATTGAATGGGAGCAGCTGCCTCCTCTTCCAGGTGCAGGCCCAGGAGGTGGCAGGCGGGTGACTGCTACAGGCTGAACTTACTGCATCGCAGGGCCATTTCCATATTCTCCCAGCTCACAGGCAGCCCATGGCATGGCGAGAGTGCCAGCCCAGAAGAACAGGAAGCCACTGTGGGGAGCCTCCTCCCATGGCGACCACAGCCCACACTGTGCTTTGGCACTCGGGTGGAGGCGGGGGGTTCACTGAACACTGAGACACAGGGGGGCCAGGATGAAGAAAATGCCTGGCTCCTCCTGAGCCCTTATCACCAAGCTGGGGAACCTTGCAGAGAAGCTGGGAGCCCCCTCTTTAAGCAGAAGCCATTGCCCCACAGAAGACAGAGTTCAAAGACAAAGCCAAGGCCCTGCATTAAAAGGGAACTCAAAGGTTTCTATCATTTAGTCATTTAACTACATAGTGAGTGTCCAGTACATGCCGGACATCACGGTAGGCAGTGGGAGGCAGCAGCTCCCAAGACAGACAAGGCTTCCACAGGGATGGGGCTGATGTTCCAGTGGGAAAAGTCCCACAATAAGTAAGCCTGCTCTGTGCCCTAGTGGGGTGCTTTAGTAAAAAGAAATGTAGCTCAGGGAGGGGGCATAGAGAGAATGCTGTCTTAGACAAGCTTTTCTGGAAAAGCCTCTCTGATGGGTGGCCTTCTCTCTCTCCCTCTCTCTCTCTTTCTCTCTCTCTCTCTTTACTTTTTACAAAGGGTCTCGCTTTGTAGTTCAGGCTCGCTCTGAGCTCACTATGTAGCCCAGGCAAGCCTCGAACTCAGCAATCCTCCTGCCTCTGCCTCCCGAGCACTGGGATTACAGGCGTGAGCCACCACGCCCGGCACTGTGGTACGTGATACTGATTGCCTTGCAGGTGGTCATGAGTCACTTACGCCCGGTATTGGATGTGGATACCCGGGGATTGAACCAGGGACCTTGCACTTGCTGGCAGGCAGCGGAACCACTGAGCTAAATCTCTAGCCCTTATTTATTTATTTTTGAGACAGGGTCTCATTTATGTATCCCTGGCAGGCCTCAAACCCGTGGGGATCCTCTTGCCTCAGTCTCTCAGCCTGATGGGTGACTTTTGAACACACACCTAAAGGAGGTGAAGGAGAGAGTAAGGCAGGTATTCAGGGAAGAGCCTTCCAGGCAGGGGGCATAGCAGGTGCTAAGGCCCTGCAGGAGGACTGTGCTGGTGGAGCTGGAAGATGTCAGCATGAGGGAGCAGAACTCTGGACATGAGGGGGAGAGCAAGAGAGACTCCAGAGCTCTTTGCTAGCTCTTTATGGGAGGCGATCACTGAGCCTCTGGAGCAGAGAAGTGTTACTGCTTAGGCCATTGTGTGCTCAGGGGAGGGGGGGGCAAGGACACGGGCCACTGACTCGAGCCCACTGGATCATTCTGCAGGTGGAGGTGGTAAGCAGTACAGGTGGGGAGAGAGGTCACATCTGGACAGGTCTTAAAAGTAGAGATTTGGGGGATTTGAATTAGTTTTTCCAGGAAAAAAAAATGCTTTGGATGTTTAGATTTGGGCCTCTGGGTTCCATTACACACACTTGAAGGGGAGACAGAGGGGCGAGCAGGCTTTGATCTCCCTGTGCCCAGCAAAGGCCTGGCACTTTCAGGTACCTGGTAAATGCCAGCACCTGGCTGGATTATCCTTAGGACAAGGATGACTCGGGTCACTTCCTCTATCAGCCCATTGTACAGATGGGGAAATGGCCAACCAAAGGTCTGCCTGCGTGCAAGATCTGTAGAGTCAGGGCAGGAAACCCTCCTGTGGACTTTTCTGCCAGGCCACCCTTGATGCAGTGAGGCAGGAGGTGAGGGGTTGCTTTCATCCCAGGAGCCCAAGGCCCTGGCTGGGGGCCCGGCTGCCCACACTTGGGCCATCCCGTCTTGACACACGTTCCCCGCCGTTGGTAGGGCAGGCGCCTGCTGCTTCTGCCTGCCCAGCATCTGGCCCTCCTTTTCCTGATACTATGCCTGGTTTTCCCTGGAGGATCGAGCCTTCCCTCTGCAAGTGGGTGTTCTCACAAACCTAGAAATGGAGGTGTGGCTCAGGTGTGGGCATCAGGTGATCAGAGACTCTCCAGCTGGGGGGGGGGGGGTCTTTTGCGTAAAGGCCAAGCCAAGCTAGGTTTCTGATACTTCACTCAAAAGTGTCCTGATGGATAGAGTCACCACGTATTCAGTAAATTTATAAGGGACACTTGCTCTGGGCCGTTACATACAGTGCATTTCCTCATTTGTCCCTTAGAGTAACCCTGACAGCTGGTAGAGCAAGGGTAGAGTTGGGCCTGACATCAGATGTGTGTCAGGTGTGTGCCTACACCTGGGCCATACCTCCATTTCTAGGTTTCAGAGTCTACACTGTCTGCCTTTTATGAACACACGATGGATGGAAGAGCTGGGCTTGGATCCCTGATACAGTGGTGGCCTTCTGACTGCCTTCACCCGCAGACAGGCCTGCTGGGGGTCAACCAGGCCCTGGGCTAGCACAGGAGAGCAGCAAGCGAGACATTTACCTCTCCCTCGTCTCTGCACATGCCACATACACTGACTTCTCTGTCACCCAAGACACACTGCCCACGGGCTTGATAAAGGCCGCCACAGGGATCAGCACCCAGGGGCTGTCAGGACCTGGAGGAGGCTCTGGTTCACTAAGGGGCCAGAGCAGGGGGTGACACCCACAGACCTAGGTATCCAGGGAGCAGAGAATGCCACAGGCAGGGTAGAGAGAGCTGGAGTCTGAGGAGAGGTCAGAGGAGAGGGGCAGCTGTGGCAGAGGTGCCTGAGGCAGGGAGGTCACTGTCTGGAAGGGGTGAGGGGCCAGAGTGCTGCAGACTTTCCGGGTCTAGATAAGAAGGCCCTGAGTGGTGACCCAAGAGGTTCAGTCACACAGCAAAGGGCAGGAGAGCTGTGAAAGGGGCCCCCATGGATCAGAACCCCCCAGACCAGGGCTGCTCACGATGGAGGGGTACCCTTAGAACTAACTAGGCTGCAGACCATCTGTGGAATCAGCAGCGAAGAGGAAGAGCCACTGCTCCAGAAGGACAAAACTCAAACGAGCTACCCAGTGTCCACCACTGTTGGGGACATCAGAGGCCTGTGTCCTCCATACACACCATGGCCTTGTCCAAGCCACCCAACCCCTGGGCTATCACTTCCTCTGGTGCCCACAGACCAAGGTCCCTTCTGCTGTCAAAGTCTCCAGGAGACATAATGTATGACCTCGGATCAAAAGGCTGATCTGATTATTTTATCTCCCTCCCCTACACTGCCCCCCATCTTATCTCTCCACCGAATCCCTTTACCAAAGCTTGGGAACTCTAAGCAGATGTCTCTTGGAAGCAATCTGACAATTTCATTGAAGGCCTGGCTGCTCAAGGAGGTCCACTGCTTTGTGACCATGAGGGGAAGTCTCCTATATGTTAGGACAGAATGCAGCCAAGTCACTGGCGAAGTTTACATATTTGTTTAATCTTGATTATATGATCCAACTTCCTCCAGGGAATGAGGGATAAACACTCTTATTTTCCCCCCTCGCCGAGGCCAGAGCCTTGACATGTGATAAAGAAAACCAGAGTGAAACCGTTCTAAGACGATGTGCTATTTACACAAATTGGAGATGCTGAAAAGAAAAGCACAACAATAAGTGATCTCCAAATTGCATATCCACATCTGCTTTTAGATGGGTTCAGGGAAGGTGGTTGATTTCCTCGGGGAACAGGAAAATATGGAGGTGGACTCCAAGGGACCTAGAGCGGCCTGGTTTGGAGACATCAGCCCGAAACCTGAAGTGTAACACTGAAGTTGCTGTAAAAAAGTGACCACTACGTCCTAGAAAGTCTGGGAAAGGCCCACCTGCCTCTTCCCATGATCATATCTGACTCAAATTGCATTTTTAACTCCAATGTGTTTTCTCAGCTCTGATCCAGGACAGAACCATTGTCTGAACTGTATGACACACCGGGACCCGTGCTGGATATTCTCCAATATAACTGCAGCTTATTCTCAAAACGAGGCCTCCCCTGCAGGATTACTGTCCCCATTTTCCAGGAGGGAACTAGGCTCTCGGGGCTGCAAAACACTTCACACGGTTGGCAGAGCAGCCCTGAGATGTGAACCCGGCTCTGCCTGACCCCGAGGTCTCCAGACTTCCTTCCTTGAGCCTACAGAATGGCTAAGTAACACCAAGTGTTTTTCCGGACTTTTTTGCCATCAGCTACGCCGCTCATTTTGCATGCTGCCCTTTCCTCTCCAGCTTGAAATGAGCAACACTTCCCTACTTGGCTCCACGCCTTCATGATGGCACTTCCGTGGCTGCAGAAGAGCCCACCAGGAGTCCAAATGTCCCCATGGCTCCCCCCGTGGTCACCATGTTGGCTGCCTCCTCCCCAAACAGCTCTATGTATAGGGGCAGAGGTCCTCAGCTGCTGGCGTCTGGACAGAATTCAAATGGACAGCGTCTCTGGGGAGAGTGTGTTCTGCCAGGAGGAAGCCCCAAACCACACCAGGGACAATCTGCATCTCCCCATCTCCCCGGAAGCGCCGAGGCCTCATCAGCTCGGGGAGGGTGCTGCATGTGGCTTACGGAGTCTCCCTCTGATTCCAGCCACAGGCTGGGTCTGAGGGGTGTACAGATGGTGGATGTCTGTGAGTTAGGGACACAGTGGAGACCTCTGCAGCTGCACTTCTGGTTTGAAGGGGGAGGAGACAGTCCTCAACCAGCCCTCATGGTAACAGGGCCGCTCCAGCAGCACGCAGGCCAGGGGCTCTTTCTAGCATTTCGTCAAAGGAACAGTGATAACTCTGAACACATGTGCAGAGGTTCTTGCGGTGGGTGAGGTGTGGCCTGGGTGGTTAGGGTGGCAGGGGGAATCTGCCATTGCTACATTGGCCCTGGGCAAATCTTTCTGGAATATAGGTCAACCTCAGAACTGTGCTTTCCTACTGATTTGTATGACGGTCCTTGAACAAGTTACTTTCCAAGGCTGCAGACTTGCCCTCTGTGAACAGACACCCATCTCCGCTGTCGGCCAGGGCAATGAGATCACAGAGAGCCCACGGAAGTCCTGGCGTGTGGTAGATGTTCAGGAAACTTCACCAAAGCCCAGCCAGCAAATAAGCCACTTACCTCCATCTCTTCTCAGTTGAAGAAGTGGTTCAAAAGAGCACGAGCTGGAGTCAGGCAGACCTGGGCTGAGCTTTGGGTTTTGTCATTTATTGGCTCTGTGGTCCTGAGGTCTGTGCTTAACCTCCCTGAGCCTCATGGACACCTAGAAACTAGTAAAAATCACCTCTACCTGCAGATTCTGAGGATGACACAAGGCAAGTTCACCAGGCACAGTGTTGGGCACATAGTAGGTACTCATTAGACATTTGTTCTCGCTTTAGCTGCCTTATTTAGGCCTTTGACTTGGAAAGGTTTCTGGGTCACAGATGCCTCCCAGTGGTGCAGGGGAGACATATTCAGAAGATTTCTCCCCTAGGGCTTTTAACCTTGGCCAGACAGGCCCTTCGAAAACCCCAACTTGCTTCTGTGTGGTATTCAAGGACAGAGGCCTATTTTTAAGCCATGCCAGCCGCGTCCCAAATGCGCGCTGTGGCCCTCACTCATCTCTCCGGCCCAGCTCTTCCTTTGATCTAAAAAGAGCCCAAGGAAATGGCATTTACTGCCAGAAGGGGAGCAGGAAGCAAGCGCTCCGCAGCTCTGGCCCTGGACAGCCAGGCGTCCTGTGTGCCGGTGTTCGGCAGATGGCGTTCTGGCTGCGACTTTCAGCGGGCTCCTCTCTACAGGCAAAAGGAACCGTCCATCACCTGGGGGAACCATTTCTTCAGCCCTGTCCTTTTTTTAAAAAAAATTTTCCCTTTATTGGGTTTATTGGTACATATATGGTACACATTTGCCCTGTCCCATAAAACATTTTACAGAGCTCCTTCTATGTTTGTGGGGTGTCACCTTAGGCAAACCCTTCAGAGTACTCTTCACCCTTTTCATTTTTCAGAATGGAAACTGAGGCCCAGGAGTGGCCTTCCCCACCCCTCAGCCCTCTTCTGTGCTGCTGTGTGTCACTTCAGGTCAGGGAGCAGCAGACCTTGTTACTAGCGTAGACAGCTCTCTGCCTGGAGACACCCACACGCCAACTCCGGGGCTCCTGGACCCCTATAACATGTTTCTGTTGACTGCAGGCCTTGAACGAGACATCTGTAGTTCAAGTGACATTTGCCCAAGTACCCAAATGCAAGCACTGTTGGCGATAGGAAGCAGCAGGGTGTGGGTGTGAGTGTGCGTGCCAGCCTGTGCTTTGGAGACAGGGAAAAAGCAACCTTCATGCCACACCGAGAGGGGCAAGGTTACAGGTGTCCTCTGGCTACGAGGAGTCCTTCCCATTGGTGGGTTTGAAATGGATTAGAAAACAAATAACCAGCCGTGCCTCACCACTGCCAAGCGCACAGTGACAGGAGCCAGGGGACAGACGTTGGCCGCCGGGACTTTGTTCTCTGGTGCAGAGGCCCGGCCAGCAGCGCCCCTGGAGGAACCCGGCCAGCCCGCGCTGGAGGCCCCAGCTGCACTTCCCTCTCCTTGGCAAATAATCTAACCACCAACACCTCGAGGTGAGCGGGGGTCACGGGAGCTGGAGGTCACAGCGAGCGCTGGTTGGGGAAGCCCATTCCGTCCAGGCCTAAGTGGGCCGAGCGGAGCAGCTCGGATGTGAGTTCTCAGAGGGTGAGGTCATCCCAGCGCCCCTCTGCTGGGCCCCTCGGCTGAGGTCTCTTCTTGATAAAGGGACCCGGGAAACATCAACCTCCCAGGCGCCAGCTCCCACAGTTAGAGCCCCCATGGAATGAGGGTGGCGGGAATGTCCCTCATTCCTTCCTCAAGACCTCACTTCCTCCTCGGCTGACAGTTACAGAGCATCTGTTCAGACCGTGCCAGGGCCTGTGCTGGCTGCAGGGACAGACACACATGCCCACGCATCACACATAGTCCCTTCCTGGGAGCTGAGAGAGGGCAGTGGGGACGGATGCACTGACAGACACACAGACCTTGGCTGCCGCGGTGGTCGGAGGAGCACTCGGCAGAAGGCTGATGAACAGAGAAACGGAAGTTATACTTGTGTTCTAGAATGCATGACCGATACTGTGAAATAGTAAATATTCAAAGGGAAGGGGGTTTAGGGGTAAAAAATGAAGAAAGAAAGAAAACTGATGGTAAAAAAAAAAGGAAATAATGTTTGTGTACATAGGGGCAGCAGGGTATAGGGTGGGAAGGGGAAGGGGAAAAATGAGAATTAAATTGTGTCATATACTGGTACAAATTCTCAATGTGGAGTGTAATTTGTGATGTGTATAATGTACTAATAAAATGTACCAAATTAAAAAAAAAACAGCGACCTGTATTTCAGGCAGGGAAAGCAACACCAGTGGAGCTCTGGAGCCCACAGTGAGCTCAGCGCTGGTCAAGTGCAGAGGGACAAGGCGGAAGTCTGCGTAGAGGGGGAGACGGAGCCAGGAACAACATCACAAGGGGTAGAAAGGCCAGGCAGAGAAGCTCAAAGTCCCCAGGAAAGCTCTGGGGGCTGCTGATGGATTTGGGGCTGGGAAGAAAACCCTGTGGATCCACCTGTCTGAAAACGAGCAAACCCTGAGCCTTCTTTTCTTCCCTGCCTGTTGTCAAACTGACCCAGAACAGCAGAGTGAGGAAAGCAGTCCAGGCCTCAAATATTACTCCCAACAGCCGGCACAGTCTGGCCTGGTCCTGCCCTTGGTACCTGCTTCCCCTCTGGGCAGTCCTGGCAGCTGCCCACTGATAGGCTGGCAGGATTGCCAGGCCTGCCACTTCTCCTTCCCTTTGCCCAGAGGACAGCCACACACCTAGCCAGGGTGGTGTCCACACCAGGCTGCTCCAAACCTCACTCCCAGGACAGTGCCTGCTTTTCAGGGTGAAAGCGGTCCCGGAGCAGAAGGAAGCCCCGAGCCCAGCACAGGGTGGGAGGACAAAACGCTAGGCTATGTACAAGCAGCTGAAGCCGCCTGCTGGCAGAGAGGGTGAGCCATGGCTGGCTAGGGTGCAGGAAGGAAGGCCTGGCTGGGGGTGGGCAAAGGTGGCGGTGGATGTCATCAATCAGCTTGTTTGGAGCGTTGCAAAGGCCACAGTTTGGTGGAACTCGGGATGAACAATAAGCAAAGCATCTAAAAAAGGAAAGCGGGTGACTGATCACAGCCAGGGGGATGGAGTCCCAGAGCTGTGCGTCCCTGAGGTCTGAAAAAGAAGCGGGGGTGGGACATGGTGGGAGAGGCAGACCTCCCGGGGCCCTGACACCGCCCCAAGCTCTGCCTGGCAGCGCTGGAGGAGGTGGCTGCTTGGGCCTCCTGCTGGTGCAGAAGGGAGACTCAGAGAGGCTGGGAGAGCAGCTGGGGCCACACAGCCGGGAAGTTGGCCTCTGAGCCCTTGCCAGCCTGGCTGATGATATGGCTGCTTTGGGCAAAGTGTAAAAGCCATCGCAACAGGGAAGAAGCAAGGCACAGCACTGGACACACAGTTAACGTTTCTGTTCCTGCTCTCTTTGGCTCTGAGGCCCCCTAAAGTGACCGATGATAGATACCACTAGGTGACACATTTTTCTCTCCTCACCTGCCACTGGGGGCTTCCTTAGATGCCTGCAGCAACAGAGAAAGCAGCTAAGCGTGGACCAGGACACCAGCAGGCCACCTGTGGGGACCTCTGCCCCTCCCCAGGAGAGATAGAGGATGGGTACTAGAAACCACAAACTCTGGGCCCTGAGCTTGGATGATCTGAGAGTCCTTGGCTTCCTCAGGCCTCTCTAGAGCCCTGTGAGCCCATTTTACAGACAAGGACATTGTGGCCCAAGGTCATGGTGCAGGTAAAGGGCACAGTCAAATCCAAAGCCATTATGTGCAACTGCTTCCTTACTGCACAGCAGCTGTGTCAGTCATTCCCTTGGGGATTTAACATGTGTGACACAGCGGACAGTTTGGTCCTCATGTCCACTCCTCTCTCCAGAGTTTGGGATCACGGACTCCTCATGTCCAAAGAAGAAATGTCATGGCCACTTTTGGAGTGGCTGGGTCCCGATTTCTTGTGGCATCTCCTTGTGGCATCACAGCCCCGTGAAGAAAGGAGATACCATCATTAATCTTATCCTAGAGGCAAGAAAACAGAGGCCCAGAGTTGTAGAGATTTGCCTAAGATCACACAGCCTAGAGGCGATGGAATTGGGCCCTGAACTTGGGAAAGCTTCCAGAACCAGTGCTCATGCCCAGCCTCTCTCCAAGACCATCCTGGAATTACCGTGTGACAATGTGCAAGGTTCTGGCTCCCCAAATGGCAGTCAGGACAAGGTGACTCTGAGCACCAAGCAACCTCTCTGTGGGCACGAAGCTCTGCGCCATATCCGGGGCACTGGAAATTCCACTCTGCCATCTCCTGCCCTTGAACGGCCTGAACCTCGAGGGACAGGAAGCTGGTGTGAAGACTACGGACCCGCTGTGTGGAGTGGAAAGTTACCCATTGGAGCGGCCTTGGAGACACTGGGTGTGTGCCCCTCCATCTCATAAATCCATCATCCCTGGGGCACGAGGCAAAAAAACACGTGCGCCAGGGATATCACTGTCATAAAAACAATGTGTATGTTGAGCATGCAAACAAAATACACTCTAAGAGCTGTGGGCTCACTGCCAAGTGCCAATACAGCCCAAGATCCCCCAGCCCACCCAGTTCCCCAAATGGCTTACTCATTAAAGAACTTTCCCCTGCCAAGCAGAGGTGAGGCAGGAGGCCAGCTCTGAGTCACCCTGAATCCCGGTAATAGAATGGAGGGAGAAAAGGGAATGGGGGCTCAGTTGGCCCCACAAGGGCAGCTGTTCAAAATACCTGCTGGAAACACCTGTGGTTCAGGCTGGGTGGTAAGAGAGAGGGAGGGGAACTAGGTTGAAGGAGGTGGCTTCCCCATTCCATGCCTCGGTGTCCCTATCTCTAAAATGGGCCCACACCCTTCCCATACAGACCAGGCAGGAGAATAAATTAAAGACAGAGGAGCTCTGCAGGAGTTCAGCAGATGAGCCATGGACAGCACTTCCCAGGAGACCCAGGGCCAGAGGCTCCCTACTGGACAACCACCCAAGATCCATTGGCTGCTCAGTGGCCTCTGGGATAGTCATGTCAAACTCAGTGCCACTCTGGTGACAAGCACTCCCTCCTCCTTCCCACTTTCAAACTGTCCCTGCGGTTAGAAAGTACTTCCTTTGGCTGAACTGAAAATGTGGCTCTGTGATGTCTACACATTTGTCATGTCTGCATTTGGTCCCTATGTCCTTCCCCATCAAGTCCACAGGCAGGTCTCCGGCCCCTGGGGTCCCTATGTCAGGGGGGTCCTTTGCTGCCCCAGAGATGACGCAGTCTGGCTCTGCTGTGCAGAGAGCCCTCAGGACACCAGCCCCTCTCCACAGGGAGCTGAAGATATGTCCCGCACCGTGAACCCACAGGCTGCTGGAGAGTGCCTAGAGGCAGGAGATGGGCCAACCACGGAGGACCTAGGGGACGAACTAAATAAAGTTCAGCCGCCAGGGTTTCTGAATGCTCACAGGTCTCTGTTAGATACTGTGAAGGCTTCCAGCGCAGGGAACTACTCCTCGGCTCTACCTGGCCGGCTTCCCTTCCACAGCAATACTCACTCGGTCCTTCCCGCTAGCAGGAATCACAGCAGAGTGCCCGGAGTCATGTGCCCTTGGGCAAGTTAAATTCTCTCCCGGGCCTCTGTTCTCTCACCAGTTGTATGGGACTAATAATAGCTATCTTAGAGGGCTGGTCCCGAGGTTAAATGTGTGCACCAGCTTACACTGTCGGGCACAGATGGGCTTCATAACACAAGTCATGGATGTTTCTCCCTCAGGAGTGCTGACCCAGGGCTCAGCGCAGAGCAGATACACAGGTGAACACATAACCTAACGGGCACCGCCATGTGGGCGTGAGCACCTTCCTCCTGCCCAGTGCTCTGCTCGCCTTCACAGAGCACCACGGATGACAGAGAGCCCTCGGGCCCGCAAGAGGGGCCCAGCTGCTCTTCTGGGAGGTGCCTCAAACAGCCCCCGGCGGGGGCTCACCTGCCGCAGCCCCACCCAGCGACAGTGGCACCATACCTGCAAGGGCGCAGGCCCGGAAGTGCTCCAGACTGATCTGCTGAAGTCCCTCCTGCCATCGGCCTTGCCCTGGGACCCTGGGATGCTGCGCCACTCCACAGGCCCAGTTCTCCCTCTGTCAGCCTTTGGCCTCTCACAGAGCACCTCTTGGGGAGCCTGTCCTGCACCCTGCTCCACCGCTTCTTGTAGCTGAGTGTCCTTGCTGGTCGCTTGAACTTGAGTCCCTGAACCCAGATTGAGGTTCGGTCAGCACAGGAACGATACACACTGCAAACTGGCATCTGTTCGTCAGAAGGCAATGCCCAGGAGGGATGCTCTGTACTCAGGGAAAGGCTGCCCCCCCAGGCTGTCACCTGTCAGGGCCCCAACAGGGCCCCAGAGTCAGGACCCAACTAGAGGGTGCTCCTTCCTGGTAGAAACAGGAACTGTGTGGGCTCCACTCCACGCCGGGCCCTCCCCTGCTCTTGTCCACTCGGTCCTCACCCCACAGAGCAGCCCCTGTGCCCTGGTCCAGTGGGCCTGTTCTTATCGCTGCACCCCACTGAGGGGAACAGGGACAGACTCCTCTCTCTTTGGGACAGGGTGGCAGAACTGTGCTCGCCAGTGACAGGACCAGCTGCTGAGCCCGCTCCATAAGGACACACTGCCCTCTTCCACCAGAGCCCCCCCCCCCATGCCTGCATCTGATGCCGGGACCCCGAGGAGCCCGAGCCACATGCCCACGGCAGGAGACGACCTGGGTAGGGCACGCACTCAATTCTAGTTCCTTCGATGTCACCTCCCACAGGAAGCCATCACTGACTCCTGCAGCCAGGGAAAGAGACAGGGGAGGGAGCACAGGGAACAACCACAGGAGAGTAAAGACAGGAAGCCTCGGTACCACCAGCAACTTTCCCAGTCTCCCCATACACTGGCCAGGCCCCAGTCCCTCTTCCTACTTCCGGATGGCTGAGGCCTTGCTGCCCCTACCGCCCTGTCCCAGCCCCCAGCCCCCAGCACCTTGCAGACTAGCCCACCCGTAGGTGCAAAGCATCCCATAATGGATGAAGTGCTTGTACACATCCACCTAAATTGGGAAGATGAGCCTTCCTTACACCTTGTCCCTGATCTTCTGGAAACTTCTTTTGCTGCCCTGTGCAGGGATGTTAGTGGACTGGATACAGATAATGTGGTGCTGCTCTGGCATGCTGTGGCATGCCCATGGCATGGTGAGAGCAAGGTCAACTTACTTTCCTCACCCTAAAACTCCAGGCTGCCTGAGGACTGAGCTAACACTAAAAAGCCACTGGGTTGGTCAAGCATGGACCAACTTAATGATTAAACCCAACCTGCAGTTTAAATTGACTTTCTTCTCCAGCCCGAACTCTGGGTGAAACCCAGAGGCACACAGGGAAGGGGTTAGAAAGCACTGGTGGGAGACTCCCTCCTCCCCCCTCATCCTAGAACGCCATCCCCAAACCTGTTTACATTTTTATTTCCTTCTTGTGAACCCAGGTGGGGCTGGGTGGAACAGTGAGCAAAGGACCATGTGGTTTTCAGAAAAAGGTAATCTTCTAAATTCCAACTTTGCCTCTTCCCAAGTGAGTCGGGGCCTGTGTGTTTACGTCTCTTTGTCTCAGTTTTCTTGTCTGTAAAATGGAGGAGAACGTCACCCAGCTTTGCAGAGCTAAATCGCAATGGAAAGGGAACAGGCAGAGCTTAGGAGATGCGATGCCCCAGGTAGAGAGCCCTCTACCTGTGTAAAGGGCATCCGCTGGGATAAGCTGATGCACTTTGGAGTTTGTCTCTTTAGTACCCGAAATCAAACTTAGGACCTTGCTCGTCGTAGGCAGGTGCGGCACCACTGAGCTACATCCCCAGAAACTGATGCACTTTGCAAGAGCTGCTAAAGGGGCTTCCCTGTCATCCATCATGAAAGAGCCTCCCTCTCCTTGGCATTTCCTTATTACACACTGTAGCACAGCATGTGCACAGCGAGATACTCTATAAAAGTTATCTTTATCACAGGCTGGGAGGATACTGCATGTCGGGGAGGAATGCAGGACTTTGGAGCTCTATAAACCTGGATTTCAATCCTGGCTCTGCCAGCTGGATGAGCTGTGTGGGCTGTGACAAGTCATTTTACCTCTCTGGGCCGTGGTTTCTCATTCATAAAATGGGGAAGACAATCCTTACCTTGCAGGGCTGTTGGGAGAACTGAAAGCATTCATTCAATATCTATTTACCGCACCTTAACTATACATTAGCCCCTGCTCCATTCAACATATAGCAGTGAACAAAACTGACAAAAATCTACCTGAGGAGGCAGAGAATGAGCAGCTAGCCACCCAGACAGCATGTAACATGGAGGTTCGAACTAGGGAGAAACATAGAGCGGAGGGGGTGGGGAGCAACGGCAGCAGGGGCAGGGGCAGGCAGTACATTGGAAAGGAGGCCCAAAGGAGGCCATGGGGAACCCATGCGGGGGCTGGGGGAGAATGTTCCAGGCACAGGGACCAGCAAGTGCATGAGCCTTAAGGAGATGCGTGCTTGGCATGTAAACGAAGCTACATATGCAGGAAGCCTGGCATGGAATCCAGGTGCTCAGCAAATGCCAGCTCTCTATTTCAAGTCCTGTAGAACGAACCCCACGCATGTGTCCTTTTCCTGGGAACGAAAAGCTCAAGGATTCTTCAGGGCAAGGCTGAGCTGAGTGTTCTCTCGGTTGAACATTCAGGCGCTATGTGAGCTCCAGTGCCAGGCTGTAAGCTCCTGCCAGGCACCAAGCTGTGGGATGGGCATCCAGGCACGCGAGATGATCCAGACATGGTTCTGACCTCAGGGAACCCTAAGGAGAATCCTGGAGATGCCTGTGTGCTGGGGTCAGATGCACAAGCAGGCTGGACTGTGGGTGGAGGAGGGCCTCCTCCGAGCTGGCCTTGGGGAAATGGGCTAGCCCCGGAAGGACATTCCAGGGGCTGCAGGGGCATCATCACCTGCAGGCCCAGAGGTGTGGAAACAGTGCAGTGTGTGCAAGAAGCTGACCGGAGGTAGGTCAGAACACACGAACGCCTGTCCTGTTCCCTTCCTCAGGGGAACGCGAGCCCCAAGCCCCACAGGTAGAGAGGGTCCACAGAGAGGCCAGATCCTGGGGACAGACCCTGCAGGAATTCTCAGCTCTGTGTGGCCTCCCTGGAGTGTGTCTGTCCTTCAGTCACTCCAAGCGGGCCCACAGGTGGCAGAAGTGCTTTTTGGTGAGAATAGCTTATACACGTCTTACTTAAGAAATGAGATAAAGGGGTCCGGGTGGAGCTACGTCGACTCCGTGTCTTTTGTGGCTGGGACATCTGCTGCCGTCTCCAGCAGCCTCCCGAATCCCTTCTGGTGGGTAGGTGGGGTACCTGTGGCCCAGCAATGCCCACTGCGCAGGAAGTGCAGGCCCGTAAGTAGACCTGAGTCCCAACTCCAGCAGCGTTTCACTCACTGTCTGGTGACTCCACCTGTCAGAGCGTTTCAGGGCAGTTGCCCCGAAGTTGCCCAGAGGCTTATGGTGGAAGGAGGCACTCCTCTTCAGAGCCAGCCTGGGGCTCCAGGCTGAGCCATCCATTACAGTCCTTGCCAGGGGAAGGATAAGTAGTTTTGATAACCGTGTGCAATGCCCAGAAAGAAGGGGTCTGAGAGAGTCTCAGAGCCGAGATGGGGCTATTAGCCCCTCTGCTAAACCCTCACACTGAATTTGACCCACAACTGAGTGACTTCTCCCCTGAGCTCTCTTCTGTACTTTACACACATATACACTACCACAGCCATATACAACTCACCTTTGCCCCAAAGATGCTATAAATGTCCAGCCTTTAAACCAAACCATTTTCTTTAAAGACTTAAGAGTACTGGAGGTAAAGGGGAGGCAGACAGGTCAGCCCCACCCAGATGCTACCGCGAATAACTGTGACCTTGGGTGAGTCGTTTCCCCCTCTCTAGCTTCAAGTTCTTCACGTGTTAAACGGGGGACGCCTGGCTCTACGGTGACGCTTCTGTGCATCAGCACGTGCTGGTGCTCAGGCAGCAAAGTCCTAGGCACGGAGCCTTCCGGGGAGCCCTCAGTTTCACAACTACCAGGTATTTTCCAGTACAGCCTTTTCTGCCTCCCCACTCTCACCCTCGGTCCTCCCTTCTGCATCCCCTTACCCAGGTCCAGACATTTTAGGGTGCTCTTAGCTAGGTAGGGGGTGATGCGCTCTGCAGCTGCGACTAGGATGGGGCAAAAGAAGCCCTAACACCAGAGGGGGGCGCCGCAGGGGTTCGAGGGGAACCCCGGCCAAGGCGAGGGAGCGTGTGCCTGCGGAGGCTGCGAACCGAAGGACCCTGCGAACACCTCCCCCACCGCCAGCAACTGCAGCCTCCGCAGCGCCCGCGGTCTCGGACCGTCGGAACCGGGCGAGCCCGGCTCGGGTGCCCCTGGAGCGCGCCCCAGGCTCGTCCGTCAGTGCCCTGGGTCTGAAACAAAGGCGAGGGGGCGCGCGACATCGCCCCAGCAGCCCTTTCGGGCATCTGCCCAAAGCCAAAAGAACGGACGGGGGTCCCCAAGGTAACCGGGACGCGGGACCCGCCCTCCCAGAGCGCAGAGCCCAGCTGCGGGGTGGGCGCGCGGAGCGGGGCATCGGAGGCACGGGACTCCGGCGCGAGGCGCGCCGAGGGCTCCCAGGGGCGTGGGGCGGCTCCCCGGGCGTCCCCCTGAGGTCCCCGGGGGAGAGGAGCCCGGCGCCCGCCTCCCGGGCACGGTTCTGCGGCGTACCTGGCAAGGTCCTGTGCACCGTGTTGCCCATCTTTGCTCCGGTGCGAGGGCGGCGGCGGCGCGCTGGCAGCGCGCGGAGACTAATCCCGTGGCGGGCCGGGGACCGGGGCCGGGGCCGGGGCCGCGCTCCCGGGCATTGCCGCTGCACGGGCGAGCCGGCGGGCGGCAGCTGGGCGGGCGCCGGGAGGGAGGCGGCGGCGGCTGCCGGAGGAGGAGGCGGAGCCACCGGCCCGGGCCCGCCGGCTCCACCCCCGCCTCCGCCGCCTCCAACCGTGGAGGGGCGGGGCCGCCGCGGCCGCCGCATCTTTTGAAAGTTTGCACCGGGCGGCGGGAGAGGTTCGGCCCGGATCCCGCCCTCCTGCTCCCGCGCCCGGGCCTGGAAGGCGCGCGCGGCAGTTGGCTACCTTCTGTGCCAGGCTCGTCGCGCTGCGGTCCTTTTACTCAGGCCCACACCTGGAGAAGCCTGTGTGTCATGGCCCAGCTCCGGGGCCTCCTTCGGGGAGAGAGGCGTGCCGTGGGACCGGTGGGCACAGGAGCAGAAAGCCCCTGGGACACTGGGGTGTTGAAGACAGTCCCGCCAGGGCGCCCTGGGGATGGGGACTTTTCTGCTCCCTAGCCTGCAGGCCTGAGAGAGAGCAGGGCCGGGGAGCAGGCACCGTATACGTTAATTCACGGTCTTTCATTAAAATGTCCCTGGAACATGTGCTATGTGCCAGGCACTGAGCTGAGTCCCGTAGATATAGACAGTGTCTCTGCTGTCATGGAAGGATATGCAGTCGTGGGGACAGAAAGGACAAGCAATTAAGGTCACATAACACAGGGATCAAACCCAGAAAGAAAAAACCCAGAGAAGTGGCACTGCTTGGGGCCTCACGAAGAATGCGGGGCGTGTGTAAACTCCACCTGCGGGAAAGAAGGAACCGGCCCTGGGAGAGCGGGGTGCCTCCTACAGAGGCTCGTTCATCCACTCGTTCATTCATTCATTCACTCCTTTTTCTCTGACTAAAGTTTCCATCCTTTTGTGTCCCTCAGCCCTTATGGAATGTGTCATAACCTCCACTTCACAGGTAGGAAAATCGAGGCTCAGAGAGAGTGGAGATGAGGTGCCCAAGATCTCTGAGCTGGAAGGGGCAGGGCTAGCCCAGAGCTGTGTGAACGCAGGAAGTTGCCAGGAGACAGCCTCTGGTTTCGGTTTCCCTGATGCCCTCTGCCTAGAGTTTGTGTTCCAGCCCAAGGACTTTCCTTCTTCAAGGTCATCCGGGGCTCTGGTTCCCCCACCCCAGGAAGCCACATCCACATTGATCACAGGTCTGCATGTCTGTGGAGGTGCCTGTGTTTGAGTTACTAAGACCTTGAGTTACAGGTGACCTCTCATTGACTTAATTTTTAACCCCCAAGTTCTGGCTGGGATAGGTCCATGAGCTGAGGTACCTGCAGGCAAGGTGAGTTTGGAATGCGTCCAGAGGTTAGCCTTGTTCCAGAAGCAGGTATGGGAATTTTATTCAGTGAAAACAGCAAACAGATCCCGGTGACCTGAAGGGTATGAGGCTATGGCACACAGGCCTTTTCAAGGTCACCTTTAGAATACTCAGTGAGGGACAGTCACGTTGTGCAGGTGACAAACACCCTGGCTGTCCAGATGTGATGCAGCTGTGGTGGAGAGTTCAGTGCGGTGAGAACCTGATGGATGGATTTCAAGGGCTGTTCTTTTTTTTTTTTTTTTTTTTTTTGAGACAGGGGCTCGCTTTGTAGTTCAGGCTGGCTGGCCCTGAGCTCACTATGTAGCCCAGGCAAGCCTCGAACTCAGCAATCCTCCTGTCTCTGCCTCCTGAGTGCTGGGATGACAGGCGTGAGCCACCACACCTGGCACTGTGGTATGTGGTATTGATTGCTGGTGGGCGTGAGTCTCCACGCATAGCATTGTATGTGGTTACCGGGGATTGAACTCAGGACCTAGCGCTTGCGAGGCAGGCGCTGGAACCACTGAGCTAACCCTCTGGCCCAAGGGCTGCTTTTTATTTACTTTCCAGTACCAGGGATTGAACTCACGAACTTGTGTTTTCAAGGCAGGCACAGTGCCACTGAGCTAAACCCCTGGCCCTCGAGGACTGCTTTTTAGAGTCTAGATCCCTGTAACTGGGATATGCTCTACAAAAAAGGCTGCCACCCTCTCGTGATGGGGACATTTATGTCAAAACCACACAGAGAAGAATTTGAATCAAAGAGTTTCTTGAAGTTTGAAAATGGGCAAAAGCAGTCTTTCCACTTGTGTTTTATATAAACCAGTTTTAAGTATGGATGTCTAAGAATAAATATTACAAAAAGACATCTGATTATTTTCTACTTCACAATGTTTATATTATTCAACTTTATTGTGTGTCTTCTTGTGAGGAGAATGAGGGTGGCCTTCA
>PVIC010006510.1:0-33020 GCA_004025085.1 Thryonomys swinderianus
GTATTGCTTCTGACAAGAAGATAGGAGAGGGTGTGGGGTCAAAAGGTGAGTAGAGGGATCTAGGAGTAGATGGCAAAATAGAAGCTAGATTTCCCCCGCCCCTTTTTTTTTTTATCTTGCCTGGTCTCTCAGCACAGCTGCAGTGTGGAGGGACGCAGAAAATGGCCCCACCTCCTCTCGGACCTGGGCCCTCACAATGCAGCTCTGGGATGGGGTTGGGACCTGCTGGCGGGCCTCAATCCTCCTTGGTGGGGATGGTGCCCAGGGTCCATACCTGGCTCCTCACTGCATGGCTCCTGGGTTGAGTGGGCTGGTGGGCAGGCCTCAGTCCTCCGCTGCCTCCGCCGGGAACGAGTGGTACCTGGGGTAGCCGAGTCGTCTGCGCTGGTTTGGGGTGGAACGGGGCAGTATGCAGGCCTCAGTTCACCTCTGCTGCCAGGGATGGAATGGTGCCCAGAGCAGCCAAGTCATCTGTGCCGCTCAGGGTGGAGTAGGCCAGTGTGCAGTCCTCAGTCTGCCTTCGCCGCTGCCGCTGCCAGGGCCATTGTACTATATTGTCTAAAATGTGCAAATAAAAATTATGATGCACTAACCAGCAGGATCCATATTAAAAATCAGTAGAAACTGACTGTTGCCCTGTGTCAAAATGAATCTCAGTTACTTGTGGGCTACTATTAATACAGTGACAGATTCATGTGGGAATCTGTAAGGACAATAATTCTTTAGAGGAAAAGACACAAATAACAAGAATATATTATGAACATAGAGAACTGAAATTAGAAATTACATATACCTCAACTATCACCCTGCTAGGTACCTTCCCCAAAGAGCTTAAGGTACCAAACTACAGAAATGCATGCATTACAACGTTTTTTGAAGCCTCACAATTGCTACAACCTGGAAGCAGCCTGTGTCCCCATCAATAGATGATCAGATAAAGAAATGTGGGCTCTGTATGTACTGAAATATTACTAGCCTGTAAAGAATGACCAATTTGAGAGATCTGTAAGAAAATGGATGAGCTTTACAAATATAATGTTGAATGAAATAAACTTGACACACACACTTAAGGACTGTAGGGTATCTCTCATTTAAGTAGGGTAAAGTATAAACAAAAAGAATAATAAAGGATGGATAGAAAGCAACATAAGGATGGATCTCTTGCAATAAGAAAGTGGCCCAAAGAAACAAGGCCAAGGAGAGAGGTAGAGGGGAAGGGGAAATAAGTGGAATAAAGATAAACTGTGTGCTAGAGCCAAAGAACCTCAGTGAATGTAGATATTATGACATCACGCAAGCTACAGTTAATAAAACCAACAAGAATGAAAACCAGGATGGAGGAATTAGAGGAGAGGGGACAGAAGGAAGAGGAAGGAGATTTGTAAAAAGAAGAAAGAAGCTGTTCTAGTACATCTTCCCACCGCCCCCCCCCCAGGATGATTGCAAACTGCATGTACTCCTCATATGTAGTAATGAAAAATTTTTAATTTTTTTAAATTACGCACACAAACGTTGCAGAGTTGAAGAAAAACATTGATCTGATGCCCTGAGGATCCTAGCAAAGGATGTTAAGTAAATCAGGTTCCCATGTAAACATGTCATAGCCAGCTAAGAAAATCCAAATATGAAGAGAGACGTCTTTAAAAGAGGGAAAGAGCTGGGCGTGGTGGCTCACACCTGTAATCCCAGCGTTTGGGAGGCAGAGGCAGGAGGAGTGCTGAGTTCGAGGCTTGCCTGGGCTACATAGTGAGCTCAGGGCCAGCCTGAACTACAAAGCAAGACGCTGTCTCAAAAAAAAAAAAAAAAGAGGGAAAGAAATTCACTCTGCCTGGACAGGGGACAGGACTCTTTCTGCTGACATCTCAGGGAAGCAAGTGGAAGCCAAGGAAATGGAGTGAAATGCTGCGGGTAGGGATGAAGAATTTCAAACAGTATTTTACACTCAACACATTTGTTTTCCAAAAAGGAAGGCTCAGGTAGATAGTCAGAAACATATTAGTGCTGAAACATGGAGAGCTTTTGACACTGGTAACAAGGCATATATTTCTGGTCCTACCTTTTCCATGCAACTTGTCTTTTTTGGTTTGTATGTTTTATTAGTACATGTTTGCAGCACATAAAAATTACATTCTTTGCCAGCAGTCAGTACATGTACATCAGACCTCTCACATCTTTCCTCATATTCTTTCTTTCTGCCCCCCTTCCCTCCACCTTTTGATTATCACTCACTTGAAAAGAAAAGACCTGTCTCTTTACTTCTTATTGTCTACCTTTTTTATTTGTAATTTATCCCTTTATTTGTAGTTTGAGTTTGTCATATAAGATACACATGTGATACTTAGGCTTGTGTGTCTGATTTATTTTACTCAACATTATGGCATCAAGGGTGTTCATTTTCCTACAAATAATTCATGTGTTTCCTTCTTTATGGCAGACCAGGACTCCACTGCATATAAATATCAGTATTTTCTTTATTTATTCAGCTGTTAATGGACATATAGGCTGCTTCCAAGGTAAAATTACTATGAACTGTACTGTCTAAACATGGGTGGGCATGGACTGCTGTAATATGACAACTTTGACTTTTTTTTTAAACTTTAACTTTTTTTTTGAGAGGATACCTACAAGGGAAATAGCTGGGTCAAATTGAATATCTACATCTTGTTTTTTGAGAAATCTCCATACTGATCATTCTTCTTATGCCAACAATTGAAAATAAAGAAATAAAGTGTGTGTTGTTTGGAAATTAAAGATCTGATCATCCTCATAAAAACAGAAAATTCTTAGGCATTGTATAAGTGAGTAGTATGAATTAGTGCCTTTCACAAGGACAAGGAGACAAAATTAATACCTGAAACTTGATTGCACTTCTAAATACTAACATAAGCCATTCAGAAAATGCTATGAATGGACTGGAGGTGGAGCTTAGTGTACTTACCTATCATGTTCAGTCCTGTGGGTTCAAACTCTAGGACTTCAGAAGAGATGTACTAGAGCCTGGGATTTAGCTCAAGTGGTACTGCACCTACCTTGGAATCACAAGGGCCCAAGTTTGATCCCTGCTACCACCAAAAGAAACAAAACAAAACAAAGAACAGAGAGAGAGAGAGAGAGAGAGATGCACTTAAGAATTATCCTAACTTTGTTTTGGAAGATGATACAGTAACACCTAGTACCTTCTCACAATGTCTTCAGGACTGTGAATTGTAACATCTGAAAAGTAATGATTTGTGAAAAGAAAAGAAGAGCTCCAGTAATCAAGAGAGAGTTGAAAGAGAAAAGAATAAAGCAGCCTGGGACATTATCACTGGGTCTGTAAGGATAAGCCCTCAGAAGTTTGGACTCTTAAGAGGATCCCCAAATATTATGTTGAGTAGGTTGAAGAGGGTTACAAACACCAAAACATAACCAACACAGGACACCTCACAGGGGAGCAGGGTTTAAATGAGATCTGTAGTAGTGATGCAGTGTTTCTACTCTAGTGGATCTGCCTGCAGCACAAAAACAGCTGAAAAACAAGAGAGCAAAGAAACAAGATACCGCCCCATCCATAACTTCCTGAAGGAAAGGAAGTTATAGGCAGAAGTACCAAACAAAAGTGTTTGGAGAACACTTTTCAACTCTCTCTATTACTGGAACTCTTCTTTTCTCAACACAA
The DNA here is from genome assembly GCA_004025085.1 of Thryonomys swinderianus. Taxonomy (NCBI): domain Eukaryota; kingdom Metazoa; phylum Chordata; class Mammalia; order Rodentia; family Thryonomyidae; genus Thryonomys; species Thryonomys swinderianus. Next base: position 3,659 of record PVIC010006510.1, read on the forward strand.
AGTCAGTGATTTTTTAGCTGTTATAATTCACAGGTCCTGTGGATGTTGTAACAAGGAACTACATGTCACAGCATTGTCTACCAAAAAATAGCTAGTATAATTTTTAAGTGCATCTCTTTTAAAGTACTAGAGTTTGAACTCACAAGGCTGAACATGGTAGGCAAGTACCCTAAGCTCCATCTCCAGACCATGCATGGCAATTTCTGAATTTTTTGAAGCAGAAACACATAACCAAATCCACACTTAGAGTAGAAAGAGGATTTTATTGAATAAATAAGAGATTGTAGTAAGAAAATATTTGAAGAAGAAATAAATAATAAATTGAGTTAAATAAATTACAAGTGACCAGTTTGGTAAATAATTATACATTATGAGAAAAAAGCAAGTAGAAATATAAGATATGAAAAACTGAGGAGAAAGTATGATTACAGATTTGATCAATATGAGATCAGAGTATCAGAAATGAAGATAACGGGAATGTTGAAGATCCCAATGTAAATAATGCCCTAAAAAGTAACAAGATGACAAACAAGCTGGGTCCTACAGCTGCAAGATGACTTAAGATTAGAATTATTGGAATGCAAATTTACAGGACAATTCAAAAGGTATAGCACATGTAATTACTGAAATTATTGCAGAAACCTTCCAAATATAAGAAAAATAATTCAGTACCTACACACAAGAGATATATAGAACCAAAATAGCCACAAGCACAAAAGAACCTCCGTATGACACTTCATAAACAAAATTCCAAAAATTCAAAAAAAGGAGAAAATATTAGAAGCTATATATTATCAAAATGGCCCTGTTACCAAAACTGATATACAGATTTAATCTAATCCCAAGTAAAATGACAACAATATTCTTCACAGAACTGGAAACAAAGTTCTAAAATTTACATAAAGCTAGAATATACACAGAATAACAAAAGCAATGCTGGTTAACAAGAGTAAAATATAAGACATTACAGTTCTTGAATCCAATTACTTTAGTATACCAAATTGAGAGTTCTTGTTCCTTATTTTATATTTTTAACTAAAACAATATTTCTACATCTCCACTGGTACATTATGGTAATTTCATGTGCATATACAACGTCTAATATTGAATCAGAGTAGTAAACATTTCTATCTACAAGCATCAATCACTTTTACCTGTTAAGGATTTCATATTCTACTCAATTTCAAATATACTACAGACATGTAACTGCTGTGGTAATTTATATTTTCACCAACATCTATAAGACTTCCTCCTCAGTTGCTCACTGGCATATGCTTAAGATATTTTGAACATAACCATTCTAAGTTGAGATGTTACATCACTGGGCATTTCGGTTACACCTCCCTCACGCTTAGTGAAACTGAGTGTTTTTTGTGTACTTGGCCATTTGTACACGTTATCTGTACACAACAGGAGGTGACGTTACTAGATGTTAAAGTCCCTACTGCAATTGCACCACCAAAACAGAGGAGACAAATTTTGGTGAAATGAACAGGGGACATGTCAAGCCAGCTCCGCAGTCAGGAAGGGTTACTCAGGGTTGCCTCAAATCTCTATTTGTCTAAGCTCGAGGTTCCCAATAACAAGGGAGAGGGAGAGGAGCACAGAAGGAGAACGGACAAAGACCTTCACACAGTGTTGCCTCCCAGCAATTACTGATTTCCCTATTAACACTGAGATAGAGCCAGCCCTCGACCTCCTGGGGCCAATATTTGTGTATTCTTTTTAGACAAATATAGAGCAGTTACTTTTTATTATTTCAATTAATACGTATTGCAGCATACAATTACATTCCTCATGGAGGGGATGGTAAATGTACATAACACACCATAATTCTATCTTTAATCCTTTTCTCCTCCTCTGTCTTCCCCATACTTCAATCTCTCAGTTTCTCACCCCTTTGTAAAAGACATATCTTGCTAATTCCTATTTTTATTTATTTCAGCTCTTTAAATATATTTTTGACTTTTCATAAAAGGAAAACCATGCATTATCTAAACTTGTGTATCTGATTGATTTCGCATGCATCTGTGGTCTCAAAGTGCATTCATTTTCATACAAATGACTCGTTTATACTTCTGAATGGCAGAGTAGTAATTCAGTATGCATAAATACAACATTTTCTTTATCCATTATCTTTAGATCGACATATTGGTTGCTTCCAAGATTTATCTATCATAAGTTGTGCTGTGATAAATATAGGTATGTATTTAGCTCTGCAATATGATATCTTCAACTATATCAAGAAGATACCTAGAAGGGGAACAGCTAGAAATAATGGAATTTTCATTTTAGATTTTTTTTGCTTTATTGAGTGTGTGTATTTTAGATATACATTGTGATCACATTCAATACTGAGAGTTAGTACCTGTACATGATGTATCTTGAGTCTCACTTTTACTATTCCTCTACCCTCCCTACCACCCCACTCCCTATATTAGTAGGCTTTGTTTCCATTTTTTTAATGTTTACAATCAAATTTTTTCTTTCTTTTCCTTATTGTCCACTACCCCTCCTTTCCCTTTTCCCTTTGAACATCTTCTTTTCTATTTCACAAAACCTATCATAGATTCTGGACCTCATTTACACCTTTAGTTTCTCATACTACAGAAATGATATAGTACACATCTGTGCCCTATTTATTTCACTTATGAGTATGTTCTCAAAGTACATCCATTTAAGTGTAAATATCTCTAATTTATCATTCTTTATGGCTGAGTAATAGTCCATTTTATTTAAAAATACATTTTCTTTATCCAATCTCCATTTGACGAGCATCTTGGCTGTTTCTAATATCTAGCTATCACAAACTGAGCTGCTCTAAACATGGGTGTACATATGTCACTGTGATATGAATCTTTTAATTCTTCCATGTTTATATCTAGAAGAGAAATAGCAGGGTGGAATGGGACCTGTAATCCTAGTTATCTGAGGAGTCTCCACACTGATTTCCACAGTGGTTGCACCAGTCTACGTTCCCACCAACAGTGGAGAAGGGTTCCTTTCTCTCCAGAGCCCCAACAGCTTTTATTGTTGGTTGACTTCTTGATAGCAGTCATTCTTCATGTAGTGAGATGAAATCTCAGTATTGTTTTTATCTGCATCTCACAAAGGACCAGGGATGCTGAACACTTCTTCATGTTTCTTAATTGCCTTTATTTCTCTATCTGAAAAATGTCTGTTAATTTCAGATGCCCACTTTTGAGTTGGGTCTTTAAATTTGGGGGTTCTGATTTTGTAAAGTTGTTTATATATTCTAGATAGGAGTGCTTTGTCTGAGGAACAGCTGGTATATTTTTTTCCCATATTGTAGGTTGTCTTTTTGCTCTGTTGTTTTCTTTTGCTGTGCACAAGCTTTTCAATAAAATGAGATCCCAGTTGTTGAGTCTAATAGAAACCATGCTGCATAGGTTTTGTTCATAAAGTCTTTCCTAAAGCCAGTGTCTCCAAGAGTTCTACCTAGTCTATCTTCCAGCAGGGTTAGTGTTACTGGTTTAATATTTAGCTCTCTAATCCACCTTAATTATAATTTAGTGCATGGTCAAAAATATAGATCCATTTTTAATCTTTGGCAGGTTGAGACCCAGTTTTTCCAGCACCATTTGTTAAACAGACTATCTTTCCTCATTGAGGGTTTCCACTACTTTAAGGAAGATGACGTGGCTTAGCATGACTGGACTTTTCTTTTTTTTTTTTTTTTTGCATCTTCTAGTCTGTTCCATTGCTCCCTGGGTCTGTTTCTTTGCCAGTACCATGCAATTATATTACAATGGCATGACATCACTTGAGCTAAATCCCCAGCTTTAGTCCTGATCTTAAAGAGAAAGATTTCCATATTCCTACACCAACATTGATGATGTGAGTTTCCCATAAATGCTTTTCATCAATCTATTAAAGTTCTCCCCTATATTACTAGATTGCCAAGATTTTTTTTAATCATGAAAAGATCATCATTTTTTTGTGAAATGCTTTTCCTATCATGGCAATTATAGTTTTATTTTGTTTCTGGTCACTTAGTATTATACTACATTGTTAGATTTTGTATATTAAATTAATCCTTCATTTGCCAGTATTTTTTTTCTTTTTTCAACTTGTATACTCAAGGGACATTGTGCTATAGATTTTTTTCCTTTTGTGGTGTCTTCAGTTCACCATGTTATCAGAGAAATAATGATCATGTAAGGCATTATAAAGTCATCCTGTTTGCTACCTCCCTTTAGATTGTTGTCAAAGAATTTGTGAAATAATGACATTAATTCATTTCAAAAATGTGGTAGGATTCATCAGTGAATTAAAGCTTTTCTTTCTAGGAATTTAAAATGACTAACATGCCTACATCATTTGCCTATTTGATATACTTTTTTCATATATTACATTTCTTCTTAAGTCAATATTTATTGTTTGTGCTTTCCAGAAGTTTATCTAAATTAACTTGATAGCAAACATTTGTTCACAGTATTCCTTTTTTTATTTAGTTCCCACCCCACCTAAGGTTAAGAATGATGTACATTTATTCTTTCCTGGTTTTAATAATGTGTAACATCTATCTTCTTTGTCTGTCTGGGTAACACTTTTTCAAAATTTTTTTCATTTTGTAAGAAATAACTTTTGATGAGTCACTCTATTTCTAAATTTATTTTAGAATTTTATTTCTAGTCTGTGTGATTTCATTTTTTCTGCTTGCTTGTTTGTTCTTATTTCTTTAGTTTCTTAAGGTAAAAGTTTACATTTGTGTGTGTGTGTGTGTGTGTGTTTAAATTGAATTCTTTATTGGTACATTTTATATATAGCTCTCAATCACACTCCACATTGGGGAATTTTCACCAGCATATGACATGAGTTAATTCTCATTTTTACCCATATCCCTACCCACCCCACAGCCCCCACCCACTATATACATGTGTTTCCAGAAAAAGTTTACATTTTTATTCAAAGTATTTTTTATTTTGTAATAAAGGCCTTTTACCTCTTTATAACTTCCCATTTTATATGTATCTCATAGCTGTTGCAATTTCTGTGTCTATTTAAAATTATTTTCTGATTCCCTTGTGATTATTTTCTTGATTTCATGCGATGAGAGTTCACACCAATAATCTTACATATTCTGCAACACCATAATGACTATTTATGTTACATATACCAACATATTTTGGAAATATTAGTTTTAATTTTTTATTGTGATCTAGGTACATTTTATATATATATATATATCATGATCACACTCAACATTGAGAATTTGACCAGCATATGACATGACTTACATACTTCATATGTATACTTCATACTTCAACACCGACTCCAACTTGTAATGGTTCAATTTATCATTTTTAACTTCATTATGTTATGAGTGCTATGTGTTAGAATAAACTATATTTAAAGTTTTGAGTTTTGATGGTGCTAGTGACATTTAGAAGCTAATTGGTCTTTGAAACATTGTTCACTGATCCTATCTTAAAAATTGGATTTGGAAAATATATATTCAGTGATGTATGGTGATTTAAAGCATTTTATAATTATTTTTGCAGATGTATTTTAAGACTATGGAAATTCTTTCTTTCTTTCTTTCTTTCTTTCTTTCTTTCTTTTTTTTTTTTTTTTTTTTTTTTTTTTTTTTTTTTTTTTTTTTTTTTTTTTTTTTTTTTTTTTTTTGAGACAGGGTCTCACTTTGTAGTTGAGGCTGGCTCTGAGCTCACTATGTAGCCTAGGCAAGCCTGGAACTCAGCAATCCTCCTGCCTCTGCCTCCCGAGTGCTGGGATTACAGGCGTGAGCCACCACGCCTGGCACTGTGGTATGTGGTATTGATTGTTGGTGGGTGTGAGTCTCCACACCCAGCATTGTATGTGGTTACCGGGGATTGAACTCAGGACCTTGCACTTGAGAGGCAGGCGCCAGAACCACTGAGCTAACCCTCTGGCCTCTGGAAATACTTTATTTCTTTTCACTTCTTTCCACTTTTTATTAGTATTATTCATGTTTATTGGCTACATTTTTATTATGCTAGTGAGTGGAAGGTGATTTGTTGTTGTTGTTGTTTTGAGACAGGGTCTCACTGTGTAGTTCAGGGGGCACTGAGCTCACTATGTAGCCCAGGTAAGCCTCAAACTGAGCAATACTCCTGTCTCTGCCTCTCGAGTGCTGGCATTACAGGCGTAAGCCACCATGCCCACCTGGCATTGTGGTATGTGGTACTGATTGCTGGTGGGCGTGAGTCACCATGCCCCTCATTGTTGTATGTGGTCATACAGGGATCGAACCAGGGACCTTGCACTTGATAGGTAGGCGCCAGAACCAGTGAGCTAACTCTCCAGCCCTGGAAGGTGGTTTTCTTATTCACAATTATTCCTACTTTTGTTAGTTGACATCCCAGTGCTGCTAATGGACTTTCTCTTCTTCTAAACTATTTATGTAATCTCTTATCAATAAGGACAGATAGATTCCTAACTGGTTTAATGGAGTATAATTTGTTATAATCATTACATATTTGGTTGCTCAAGATTGTTTGCAAGACTTAATAGAACACTCACATTGTCGTTATTCATGTGATACCATCCTACCTGGGTCCTAACCAATTTTCTGGCAGCACATTTCTCCAAGTTCATCTTCAACTTAATAGCCTCTGAATCAATCATTTTTCCAAGAAATCTATGATTATTTCAGTGAAATGTAATATTTAGAAACAAGGCCCCGAAGCTATACATGCTTAGGACTCCTAAGGGTGTCTGCTTTCCAGCTCTTTTGGTGGGAAGATCTGGAAAAACACACTGCATACACTTGTGGCTGCACACACAGCAGTTTGTATTTCTGTTTGGATTGAAAAATCAAGAGTTCACACCGAGGGCCGGAGATTTAGCTCAGCGGTTCCGGCACCTGCCTTGCAAGCTCAAAGTCCTGAGTTCAATCCCCGGTAACCACATACAGTGTTGGGCGTGGAGACTTACGCCCACCAACAATCAATACCACATACCACAGTGCTGGACGTGGTGGCTCACGCCTGTAATCCCAGCAATCGGGAGGCAGAGGCAGGAGGATTGCTGAGTTTGAGGCTTGTCTGGGCTATATAGTGAGCTCAGGGCCACCTCGAACTGCAAAGCGAGACCCTGTCAAAAAAAAAAAAAAAAAAGAGTTCACACCGATAATCTTATATACTTTTGTTTCAACAAGGGGGAAAACTTGTTGAATCGGTGTACCTTTGAACAGAATTGAGGCTCAATTCGCAAAACGAAACTATGACATGCCGAAAATAAGAAGAATTTTCTTATTTATATATGAAAGTAGAGTAATAAGATAGTGCAAGAGCAATTTGAGAACATAATACAATTACCACTCCAGCGAAGCAACACCGGTAATATTTCAACACGGGTAATCAGCATGGAGGGTTCCAGCACTGAGAGCAGTGTTTAGCTTGTCCTTTCTGCAGTGCTCCTGAAATGGTGTTCCATTGCAGCACAGCACAGCGCAGTTGCTCTCGCTCTCTCTCGCTCTCTCTCTCTCTCTTCCTCTCCCTCCCTCCCTCCCTCCCTCCTTCCCTCCCTCTCTCCCTTTCCCCCCCCCCCCCCCCCCCCCCTCTTTCCCCCCCCCCCTTAGCTTCTCTGTTCCTTCAGTTTATATGCCTTTTCTAACAGAAGAGGCTCCCTGCTAGGAGCTTTTCCTGATTCACACCTGGGTTCTGGGGAGGGGGACCAACCCTTCCCAGAAGGCGGGATGTGATCATTTGCCCTGAGGTCCCAAAAGGAGGGGTCCGTTTCCTTGAGCGACACATATTCTGAGAGTAAATGGTATATTTAGCACATTCAAGAAGACCTGGTTCTTGCAGACTAACATTCCCTTTCCCAGGTTTCCACAAGGTCGCAAGCTCTTTTAACATTACGAGTAACCCTTACAACTCTGCAACACTACTTGTTCTCTCTCTTGTCATCTTTATTCCTTCCCACTCAAATAGTGAGAAGCTTAACTCCCACTAGCCTGAGACGCACAATTATTAGTTCACCCTGTGCCTAAACGAGTCTCCTGCTTAGCAGTCATCGATCTTCTCCTAGACATCTCTTTCCTAGGCGGCTCATGCTCCAATATTGTCCTCTGGGAAGCTGCTACCTGTGCTCCACGGCCGTTTTTTCTTCCTCTAGGGCTCCAGTTTCCCCGTTGGGGCTGCTAGCTCAGGTGCCTCAAGGAGGACCTTCCTCAACTCACTTCCGTCTCTAATTCCAGCCCCCCTGCAGCATGGCTTGGGCAGCCTGGCCGAAGCGAGAGATGGGAGTTCCTTCAGAAACAGTATAAGTCTGAGCAGGTAAAGAAAGTGATGTGTATGCATACAAAAATACGATTTATTCATGAAAAGGAGGAAATTCTGCCATATGCAACAGCATGGGTAAACCTTGAGAATATTAATTGAAGTAAACCAGAGACAAGTGGACAAATACTGCTCAGTTTCACTGACCTAATGTTCCTCAAACAGTTAAACTCACACAAACAAAACTCACACACTCAGGTCAGTTGTCAGGGCAGGGGAAATGGGGAGTTACCACACCATGAGTATAAAGTTTTGTTTAGCAAGAAAAATAAACTTACTGCTGTGTAACAGTTTACTGACAGCAACACTACCTTGTGCAAATAGAAGTGCACTCACAGAGCAGGTCTCATGTCAAGTTGACTTTGTAAACAAATGAAATTTTAAATTACCAGCCCTTCTGTCTTCTTGCCATGGGTGTGCCAACTGCCTCTAACCTCTTCCAGCCTCACTGAAGGGTCCTGTCCTCCTACAGCACTTTGCTCTCCTGGCCTGAGATTCTTCCTGAGAGAAAGCTCATGAGACACAAAGCCAACACTTTCTATGTATCTTTCTGATATTCTGGTGTGTCATTTCTTCTCTGTTTCCCTGAGAGGAATGACTTAGTTGTCTTTAATCAAAAGGCAAGTGAAGGAATAAATAGTAAGGACAGGGAGAAAGCAGCCATTAACCTTTATAGGTATCACGGGCCACACATTTTAATGTCTCTGTACACCAACCCTATAAGACAGGAATTAGAGACTTTATAAGCAAGGAAATGGACAAGAAGTGCTCTTAACATTTCACTCTGTGTGTGTGTGTTTGTGTGTGTGTGTGCATGTGTGTGTGTGTAGCAGAGCTATGACTGTCAGGTTGGCCTGGTGACAAAGGTCTTGCTCTTTTCAATACACTTGGAAGATCCCTGGTCTCAGATTTCTTCAGCCTGCAGATTTTCATCTCCAAGTTAACTCCCCAGGGTCCATATCTTTGAGGAAATCAACTCTGATTTGTTCTCTATCTACATAATGGGCCTGGAGTCATATATAATGTATTCTTTAAGGCACCTTCTGGAAGAGTGTGTGATAGAAATGTAAATCGCCAGGGTTACTAATGGCTGGAACTCACACAATGTGAAGTGTGGCATTATTCATGGAGATGGGTAGTTATCAACCCAGGACCAGAGGAGATTTCTGAGATGTTAAAGGTTTACATGCTTTTTCCCGAGTGTATCTGTCAGTTGGACACTTAGATTACAGCAATTAATGACAACCTGCAGTGTTTAACAATAGAGATATAAAACAGTTTTTTAAACACTTTTTCCCTTTGTACCAGGAATTCTTGGTCCCTACTAAGCCTTGTGAATACCTTCCGGTAGATACTTTTAAATCATTTCATATCTTTTCTAAAAATTAATACCTAATTTGCATCCTTTTCACTCATTCTCTCTTTACATGTTAGCAAAAATATCATGTGCTGTTTCAGTTAAGTGCATCAGACTCTTCACCCATCTGTTTTCCAAGGGCCCAAGTACAGAACACATGATGTTTTGATTTTCTTATTTTCTACTGCAGTCACAAATTCCAGAAAACCCTATTTCTGTTAAAGGCTCAATGTCTCTTAAGTTTAAAAATTGATATTGACTGACACAAAAGTGCTGAAATGTACTGAGCATTAATTATTTTACATACAGGAAACTGAAATGTCCTCTAAGTTCCTGGATAGCTACAGTCATAAGAGAAGAAACATTTTAAGATTGCAGATGTTCAATAGAGATTGATCCAAGAAAGGATACTTAGTTGGCAAACTTAACTATTAGCTCACAGGTAACAGTTCTCACCTTAAATATGATGCTGTAAAGTGTTGTTTAACTCTTATTCCTGCCCAGGCATATTTACTGCTGTTCTGTCTGAAATAACATTCTCCCCTGTGAATGGTCAATTCCTGCATGCCCTTGAAAACTGAAACATTCATTAACTCTCTCTTCTCATCATGCTGGACTCCACATTTAGGCCTCATACTTTGCTTTTCCATACTCATATTCTAGTGCATACAAAGTTAACTGAATTATCAGACACTGTTCTGCCTCTGTAGGTAATAATGGGGACATAAATGGTTCAAATACTTTCTTTATTTAACACAGTAATTGGGCATTTACTAAGATACAGAAAAGAGCACAAGCCTTTCCCACGACAAGGCACATGAAATAGAGGTGTGAATATGAAGGACTTCGTGGGCCCTGTGCAGGATGCAGACAACTGTCCTTGTCTGACATGAAAGGAAGCCATCAACTAAGACAGAACCCTGAAAAGATGGTTAATCTCCTGTGACACAGCTCACCATATGAGGCCCCACACACCTCTGAATCTCATGGTGATAGGGTACAAGTATCTGGAAAGTCTCTACTGCCATGCCCCTCTTCATGGCAGTAGCAGTATGAAAAAAGAAATATTTGCAAAGCGAGAATTGTGAGTTCAAAGTGACCAACACTGGTGATGAACAGAGAGTGTGTAAGACAGGGATGTGATCTCATCAGTTTGACAACAGTCATAGCTGAGAAGAAAATCTTTGATCTATTGATACCTCTACATGAAGAGCTTTCTGAGTTCTCATTCACCAATCCTCTGGAAACTTGCTGTTCAAGTTTAATGATGGGAGGAGAATCTAATCATGATAAATAAGGTTACCTAAGAATAAAGGGAAATGGTGCACTGAAAGGAGAGGATGTTCAGTAAAAGGGAGACATTTCCTTGCCATCCATCTTGGGCCATTGTTGTTTTCTCTCTGACATCACCTCAATGTATCTTTTTGTTCCATTTTTTATAGCAAGGCTGATTTTCTTTTTCTGAGATATCCTATCTCATGCATATGTTTAGTTTTTTTACTTCAGATTTGTAAATGGACTTTATAGATTTTGAAGTAGATTTTGAAGTGGACTTTATATTTGTAAAAGAACTTAAAATAAGTGTTCCCATTAACTCCCCAGGTTCTCCTATGTTAACATCTTATATCATAGCATTTTGCATTCATTGGAATTATGAAATTAAGTTGCACACAAAGCTATTAGTAATACTCACCAGTTTGTCATTAATAACTTTCATATATTCATAGTCTTCTATGAGTCTCAGTTGATGAGGACTTCTATTAACACAGTACCACTGACTGGGTGACTTAATGCCAGAAATGTGTTTGCTCATAGTTCTGCAGACTGGAAGTCTGATACCGTGGTGGAAGCAGGGTTTTGGCATGAGGATTTCTTTCCTTGGCTAGCAGATGGCCATCTTCTCCCTGTGTTTCCCAGTGCCTTCACTCTTTACACATCTGCTCCCTAATCTTCCATTCTCAGAAAGACACCAAGCACATTGGAGGGAGCTTCCCAGAATTCCTCCTAGGAATTAATTTCACTGTAATCCTTCTTTAAAGACCCTATCTCCAAACACAAGCACATTTTGGAATAATGGGGGTTGGGCTGAAACATATGCTCTTTAGGGAGATACATACACTCCAGCCCTTGACGTGGATTTATTTCATCCTTGCATTCTTAGTCCTCTCTGATCTACAACTATTTTGTAATTTCTCTTGCTTTGTTTTTCTGATCTTGAAACTCATGAGGAATTGTATAGGATACTTGAAACTCAAGCCAGGAATTGTATAGGATACTTCTACATCAACTAATACTTCTAATCCATTGTCTTCCTGTCAGTCTCTGGAGATTTACCATCATTTCCCATACTTGGGTTTATCTTCTTGGTCTGTGACAGCTCTACCCACCCTTTGCCCACTTAATGCCAGCTCTTATATAATATATGATGGTCATATATCTTCTAGGTATCTGTACCACTTCCCATGTTCTGTAAATTCTGGCTGACAAGCTGGCTCTCTCTCCTAGTGGAAAATGAGAGACTAATACACTATATTTGTTTGTTTGCTTTGTGGGTTTTGTTTTTGTTGCTTGTTGTTTCTTGCAATACTGGGGACAGAACTCAGGACCTTGTGCTAGTGAGACAGGAGTGGTGCCACTGAGCTATATCCCTGGCCCAAATATACTGTATGTTTGTGGGCACCACTTGGAGGCATACCAGAACCTCTCAAGGGAAAGAGAAGTAGGAGCCCAGAGCAATGCCTGTGCTGAGATCTGCGCTGAGAATGGTTGCCAGACAGGCGCACTGGTTTCTCTAAGCCAAAGCCACACAGGACATAGAAATTCTGAGGGAGGCATCATCATCATCATCACCAAAAATTTTGGTTTTACTAGCTATGTTCTTCAAGCAACTTCTTATTCTTCCAGGTATTAAGGATGCCTCTTTTCCATCTCTCTATATAAAAAAGAATTAAATCATAGTAACAAGTATAAACTTCTAGTGAATTTAAATTACAGATGGTGAACATAATCTTTCTTTCAAAGATATTCTCTGTTATGGCTGTGTCTAGACGTCCATCCAAAGCCTCACAGGGTCATAGGTGGGGCTTCTTTAGGGGTGGCTGGGTCTAGAATGTGGGATGCTTGAAATGATTCACAGTGCATTCCTAGGCTCAGGCTCAAGGACCCTAGGATTAAGGATGAGAGTGTTACCTGCCCTAAGTAGCCAGGATAAGTCAAAAGGGGCAAATAGATGCCTTTGGCACCTTCTGTTTGCCTGAAGATCTCCTCTGCAATGCCTCATTGCCAGATCACCCTGCCTTGGAGTCAGCCGATTATGGACTGGAACTTCTACAAACTGGGAGCTAACGAAACCTCTCCTCCCTTAACTTGTGGGTAGTATTTTGTCTTAGCAGCAAGAAAATAACTAATGCATCTTCCATAAGACACCATATTACAAGTCAACTGGTGGCTCATCAGCAATGAACTCAGTAGATAGCTTCGACCATAGAGTCCTGGAGCTCGTTCGTGCCACAGTGAAAACCTCCCAGCAGGTAGTGGGTGGATGGGACCCTAGTGATAAGCCTTATTTCCTAGTTGATAGGAAATATCAACACATTCCAGATTCTTGCTTGGTTTTCTGTACCCTAAATAATTAAATCCTTTCCATCAGAGATTTTATAATTCTGCAGCTTCTTTTGTACTCACATACTCATTTATTACAGAAATGTATATTCATCATCAATTGTCCCAGAGTCATTTAGAAATGAAGATGAAATCATGAAAAAGTTATATGTGGCCTCTGTTCCCTTAAAAAGAAGAATGAATTCCCAGGACCTCATATTTCTACTTTGTACTTCGTTCATATTCTAATTCTTAGGTAGTACTCCAGGTAGCTGCTCATTTCAATAAATTTGAATATTTTAATTTTCTCCTTCAAAGTCACCTCATTTTCAACCGTATGAGGGACACTTCATTTATTTTATCTATATCCTACTATAAGGCATCATGAATAATCTGATAGATAGTCAAGGCTGGATCCAGACTGCATGGAGCCTAAACCTAATGCAACTTGAATAAACCTCTTCAAAAAGAAAAGTGCAAAATTAGGTATTAAATAGAATATTTACTCAGAATGAGGGAGAAAATCAGGCTTTCATGGTGTCTTAGATATATGTAGGCACACTTTATTTGAGATTTCTTTGGGGAATTTTTCAGAAATGCTTACATAGAAATGCAACTTGAATTCTTTCCCAAATACTCTATCACTCATGGGAACTGGCAGCTGTCATAGGAGCACGTGAATTTGAGGGGCTCTGAAATTTAAGGTCCACAGATTTGTGGTACCACTGCCCTGCTGCTGGAGCCTCATGGTGCAGATCTGTTAAGGGTCAAAGGCAGAATGATGATGAAAATTAAGGTATGATTCTGCTGGACTTGCACAAGGACAAAGGCATGCCACCAAAGCCGCAGAAAGAGAGGTGAATGTGAAGTTCTGAAGGATGAGCCAAATATGGTGTCCATGAAGCCAGGTGTGGTGCTGTCATCCTAGCCCTCCAGAGGGCTGAGCAGGAGGATGGCAAGTTGGAGCCCCACCTAAGAAATTTAGGGACTTGGTGAGACTCTCAAAATACATAAAAAAGAAGTTGTGGGGGTGGTGTGGGGATGCAACTTAGTACAAAGGCAATAGGTTCAACCCTTAGTACCACACGAAAAAGGCTGAGAAGAGTGTATAAATGCCAGGAATCACAATGCTTAAGAAATAGGCAAGGCCATAACAATAAAGAACATAGGAGGAAAAGTGTAAAAAGCAGAGCAACCCTGAGAGTGTACAGTGGAGTCCAGGGCCAAGATAAAGGAAATGAAGACACACATACTTGGTGTCTTAGACACCAAGTCTTCCCCTTGGACCTCAGCACCCAACCTTTTAACTTGTCTTGATCTCTGGGAGCACAGCAGGGCCCAGTGTTCAACCGAGGCAGAGAAGGCAGCATGCCACTTGGTTTTAGCAGGACTCACATATGAAGGATTCTCTTTCACTACCAGTCAGAGACACTTTGGGAGCTATTCTAAATATAACAGAAAGCCTTTCATCTCTCACTTACTGTATTTGGGCACCTCCCACCCAGTTGTCAATGGTGTAGGACTTGTTTTGCAAAATCTGCCTCCAAGACATTCTGCTACTTTCTCCTGCTGGGAAACAGTGGTATTTCAACCTGACTTAAGAAATATCCTTTAGAACTGCTGCATTATTTTAAAATGTCCTGGGAAAGAAAAGGACTACTTAAGTACTGACTGTCAAAGTTTGGCCTTTCTGAAAAGTAAACCATTCATATCCAATGCCAGTGGTTTTATTGTCTTGGGAAAAAATACACCTTTTGTTTGAGTACAAAAAGCATACACAAGAGGGATGCATACTGAAGAAAGAAAATTTAGAGTTTTGAAGAGACAGCCAAACTGAGAAAAACAGTGTTTTGTAGTAAGGGGGAGAAAAATAAGAGATTTGAGAAGGGTGAGGAGACAGAAGAATGGAGAGCAGGAAAATAACTCAGTGGGCAAAGTGTACGTAGACTTCTAAGAGAGACAAAAGTCATTTGTGGCAGCAACAGGATGGTAATTTATTTACAATAATATGTGATATTGAATGCAAATATACTTGTACCCTTTGCTTAGCTGTCACACACAAATTATAAAAGCAAACCACACCCTGGCATTCCAAACAACCCAAGGTGATGTATTGGGGGTGAAGTACTACCCAGAAACATGGTGGGGGTCAAAGATCAGTAAGAGAATGATGGACTTGAGGGTTAGATTTGCTCAAAGGAATTATCCACTAGTGTTCCATCAAAACTTCAGAGGATTCAGGGAAAATTTTGTCCTAACGGAAGTATAGAGTACTGAACTCTAGTGAGAGAGGCTATAGAGAAAGGGGTCCAGAGAGGCTCAAGATTCTACAAGCTATAAACATAGAGTTTCTCATAGAGTAGTTTCATGAGGTAGGAAAAATCCCTTTTATAAACTGTTAGGCTTCAAATTTTAACTCTTCTTTGAGGATTTAGATATGACAATTTCAGTTCCAGCATCTGATAAAGCTGATTTTCTGTATTAATCCAATAAAATCCAGGTCCCTCCTAACATGTGCATTAAAAAAAATAACCTGATAGGCAAATTCCGGATCTTCTCTTTGATATGAACACCTGTAGATGCAAATGAGGTCTAGAAAGTATGACAGCTTTTATAGAGTGGGAAATTTCCATAGGAAATTTGGTGTGGGAATGTAATGAGGTGAAGGAATAAATATGATACAGAAAAAATAAAAGAGTATGTATAAAGGGGGTGGGGAGGTGTGGGTGGGTAGGGATATGGGTAAAAATGACAATTAACTTGTGCCACGTACTGGTACAAATTCCCCAATGTGTATGTGATTGTGAGATGTATATAAATTGTACCAATAAAGAATTCAATTAAAAAAAATAACCTGAGAGAATAAAGATGAGCTCTTCTGTCACCCATCATAATTGTCTTTAGGGAGTCACAGTGTGATTCAAGGAGATCAGGGCTGGATTACACACAAGTATCAGGTGATAGATGCAGTTCTTACTTGATTAATAGTATCTTTGTGAATATTATGAGTCTATACATATGCTTATATTGTTTCAGAGAGATGTCAGTATATTGAGTTTGAAAATGTTTAGTTTGTTTTGAAGAATTTTGGATGTTAAAAGGTGATATTGACTTCTAACTTTTAGGTTATTATACAGAAAATAGGGATGAGCATAATTTTTACTCAAATTGAGGTTACTTTGAAGGAAATAATCAAACTTGTAACAAAAGAACTGATTAAATACATTGTGTTACATTAATTGTAATGATAATACTAGTTGACATTTTATGACATATACTTTTATAAGAGTTCGCTTGTACTAAATCATTTGATTGTCCTACAAAAGGTATAAGGCTATTAATTAGCTTAGCCAAAGTCAAACAGATTAATTGGTTCTAGAGTGTTTTCTTAGATTATTAGGTGATAACACTTTCACAAAATGAAATGTAAACTGCATTTATAATCTGCAATGTACATGTATTTTTCTTGAAGTACAAGTATTTTCATGTTAAACCAGTGATAAAGTGCATTTGTACATAATTTATGTATAGATGAATATATACCTCTAGGTGTTTATATTAATCATTTGTATAAAACATATATGAATTTTTTGTATTCTTAACCTTCCTTCATATACATATATATGTTATATATATGATATATGTTATATACATGGTATATATGTTATATATTATATATGGCATGTACATACATGGTATATATATTATATATGGCATGTATGTATGGTGTATATACATGTATGGTATATAAATATATATATTATATATATATTTAGTATGTAATGTTACTCAAAATTTCAGTTTAGGGTGCTCTGTCCCTATGACTCATGTGGCAGGTTCAAAATCCTTCCTCAGCCTCTGCCACAAAAGCAGCCTTAATCCCTGCAGGGGCCAGAGCTCTTGCTGTTACTGAGGAAAGGCAAAGTCTAAGCTCAAAGGCAAAAATGTCTCATGATCCTTGGGCTGAGAAATTTTATATTTTGTAATTATATTTATATAATTATATATTTATATTATACATAATTAAGATATAATTCTACTTTTATGAGGACTTTATGGTGGCTCCTCCACAAGTGACACACATTAATGAATAATTTAGCCACTCTTTTTAACACTGTTATAAGGCAGGTATTTAATGACATTTTAGTAGCTTTTTTTCTGACCTTTGTGCACAAAGCATCCCTGGTAAGTTTCTACCTCCTGTGAGAACTGTCTAATGAAGAGACACTTAAGGAAATAAAAAGGCTCCCTTCATACCTATTAGTGTAAACAAGTTTTTTAGTCACTTTAATGGTATTGAAAGCAGTGATTAATGCAGTTACTGAAAGTGGTGCTTTACTAAAAAGGAAACAATTCCACTCAGATTTACCGCCCATTCAAACATGGGGTGCAATTTTCCTGTTCAAGAGTCCACTCAGGTTAATACGTAGTGGAGAATATTAGTTTCCTAGTGATACCCTGAAGCTCTCAGGTAGTTGACACGTTGAAGCTGGAAACTAGGAAATGAATCCAGGGTCAGACATAAGATCTAGTAAGTTTTAGTGCAAATCCTAACTTGCTTGGAATTCTTGAGTTTGTTTCCTTAGAGTTCTTGGCAGACACCAGGTGTTTGGGGTGTTCTGTTTTCTCGGGCCTTTCTTCCAGCTCAGCACACCGCCGTGGTCACCACTGCCTCCTTCACCAGAGCCAGCACCTGGCATGACGGACCATCTCATTGGGAACATAAAGGCTCCACCTAATCCCCTCTTTAGGAATGTGGAAAACTGTCGAAAGACCAGTGAATACATGAAGTGGAGCGACAGAGACAGTGAAGAGCTCAGGCGAATCCTCTTCTGCTGTGTGTGCTACAGAGCAGGAGCAGATGACCAAACGGAAGAAGATGACTTTGTCTACATCCTTTGAGCTCCTCATCTCAGTCTCTCCGAGGCGCATGTCCCTAAAGCATGTGGGGTTGTGAGATGCTTCTGCAGGATTATAGTAGCTGTTAGTTCCTCAAAATAGTGTGAACCCCAAAATATGTGCTTCCTATGTGCTGTACACACATATTTATTGGTGAGAACAACCAGCCATGTCCGCCCATTCCTAGTCCCAGCGCTCTGTGACTCGTCTTGTTCTAGTCTCTTCTTCTGTGCTTTCATTTAAAGTTTGCAATAATTCTAGCAAATTTCAGTCCTTTGGCATGCTCTCTTCTATGAACCCAGCTACCCCGATTTCTAGGAGCTTCTTACCGAGCGACTGCACCTCTGTTCAACATCAGTGCAGAAATGACTTACATGGTGAAATGTCACCTTCCACGTCCTCCACTCACGCCACAATCCACCCGCCTCACCCTTCATTCTGTCACCTGTGATTTTCTAGTAAACTCCGTGCCCTTGAGAGGCCGAAAGCTTAAGACAATGGAGACAGACAGTCCTGGGGTTTAATCTGAGCTGTAAATGAAACGATTCTGCAATTAAAATGATTTAGTTTTCCTAGGGCTAAAGTGATTTAGTGGAAAGAAGGGACTAACAGCAATCCCTGAGTCTGGCACACTTGGCACATGGTCGGTAGCTAGTACTTGCTCCCTATGCCCTTCTTAGATTGTAATTGCTTCATTTCCCCCTCAGTCCCCCCTAGGCCTCCTGCCTTTCCTTCCCACCCTAACCAGTCATATGGCCTGAGAAGTTCGCGTGTTTCATACATGTAACTGTTTTTCAGTCAAGCCTTTCTGTCTTAATATTCAGAAGAAACCAGTAACGTTTTCTTGTGCCTCCCCACCCCAGGCCAGTCAGACTGATAATTGGTCCACATCCCAGGACCACTTGTCCTAAACACAGTCTGATTCTAAGAATGGCCTTAAATTCTCTTGGTCTGATTTTTTTACTCCTGTCACTCCTCTCAATTTTTGTATGAAATGTTTGTTACATTCCTTCAGTCTTCTCTCAAGCTATTTCACTGTTAGCAGGTCAATGCATTTAGATTCGCAGAATGTAACTTGACCCCCTTCACATGCTAAGAGCACTAATACCTAGTTCACATCCATCCTCGTCTCCTTGCCAAGGCCACTGCTTCCTCTCTTCCTAATGAACCCATCCTTTCTCATCTCCCTGGGACTTGACTAGACCAGCCCGTCCTTGGTGTTCTTTATCTTCAACCTTATCTCTTCTCAGACACTTCCTTTCAACTAGTAAAATACTGTTGAGATAATTTTTATCTAAGAGCTAAATTAGTTAGATAACTTTGATAAAATTTACCCCTCTGAAAGTGAATTAACCTCAAGAGGAGTGTTTTTTTATAAAAAGAAAATCACAGAATGAGAAGTAAGAAGATAAGGATTTTATTCAGTTCAAAACAGGAGAGAGATGTGAAGTATCTGATGCCTTGAAAGTGCCATGAAGCCTTCTTAACAACCTTTACCTGCACAAGATTTGGAGACATGTGTGCATTCTTCCTGCTTCTAACACCAAAGTGCAATCCTGACTTGTCCATACATGCAAATGGAGATTCCCAGACACAGTGTTTTCTGTCACCCGACGAGCTGCTCTCAGAGCCAATGAAAGCTCTGAATTTCACTGGAACATTCAATCCCAGTTCTAAAAGGAGGTGCTGTTGAGAACTGTCAAAGAAAACCATGAAAAATAAGATTACCTGAGCCCATGCAGAGAACCCCAGATAGCAGTAATTTCAAGCAAATTGTCCATCCACAGCTCTCATCAATGAAAGTAATAACTCAAAGGTCTTGAAATTGAGTTTTCATACACCAGAAGAATAGTGGCTTCTTAGAGATTAAGATCAATGTATAAGGCAGAAATATGTACAAGGTCAAATTTGTACATATTTGTACTACTAAACTACATGCACATTATTTGTTAAAATTAAATCTTGTAATCTTCTCTTTACATAATTCATTGCTTTCTGTTCTTTGAAAATAATTCAAATCCCTCACACAGCCAACACAGGTCATGCAGCAAAGAATTCAGCTTGTGAGCTCTGCATTCTGACAATGACCTAGGATTAACAACTCTGTCTTCCATCTTCTCCAAAGCAGATACTACCTAACCTCTCTCAACTTCGGTTTTTCATAACATAGGAATCAAGAAAAAAAAAATACTGCCTAGGGCCAGAGGGTTAGCTCAGTGGTTTCGGCACCTGCCTAGCAAGCCCAAGGTCCTGAGTTCGATCCCTGGTAACCACATATGCTGGGCGTGGAGACTCAAGCCCACCAACAATCAGGACCACATACCACAGTGCTGGGCATGGTGGCTCACGCCTGTAATCCCATACTAGGGAGGCAGAGACAGGAGGATTGCTGAGTTCGAGGCTTGCCTGGGCTACATAGTGAGCTCAGAGCCAGCCTGAACTACAAAGCGAGACCCTGTCTCAAAAAAAAAAAAAAATACTGCCTACCTCACAGAAACGTGAGAAGATTGGAAGAATCCAACTAAAGTACCCACTAGTGGTGTCCACTCAGCACTTTCACTTTTCCAAGAACATGATACAAATTGCACCTTCTCGGCTTCTCTTTATCCTGTACAACCATGTGGCTTGCCGAGACCAACCTTCTCCACGTTCTCTTTCTGTTTCTGTCTCTGTAATCTCATTACTCCTTTCAGTCTTACTTTCTTCCTCCCCCACCCTAGTCATATTGTTTGTTCTTTCTCTTGATCAATTAATCAATGGTGTTTTATATTTGTTTCCAGTGTCACATTCTTTTTATTTTCAACTTTGATTGGAATCTAACTCTCATCCTCTTTTACATAGCACTACCAAAGTGTTAACTTAAACTTGACTTTCACTCAGTTCTCTTTAATCATTTCCTGACATCTTAGAATTATTGGTATAAAGGCTTTTGCAATAAATCACTGTTTCTTTTTCTTGACAGTTTTTCTTAGTCTTTCATATCCTGTAAAGTGGCACTTCATCCAACCTTACTAAAGTTAAGAGCCAAGGATTTATTCAGTTTTTCTTTCTTTTCTTTGTCTTATGTGAATACAGTACAATGTCTCATTAACTTTTTTGCCAGAATATATTTATGACCATTAATCTTGCTAATGAACTATATACATCTCAATATTTTATTAGATGTGATTTAAAAATGTTCAATCTTTTAAAAGAGAATTATTACAGAGGACACATGTCCATTAGCCCTCTTCAAAATATCTAGCTTCAAACACAATTAACCCATCATTCTTGCCACTTCCGGAACCACTTCTGGAAGTCTCTTTCCTGAGTGTTTTTAGTTATGCCCTTTTGGCTTCTTTGATTCTAAATAAGTGTGTTTCATAGATATTTTGACTTTAAGGAAGAGCCAGAAGTCACAGGGTGCCAGATCCAGTGAATAAGCTTGGTGAGCACATACTTAGGTTTCAGGACCTTGTCATTCTGTTGGATGGCACTGGGTAGCAGTGATCACACCCCTTAAGTCAAGCAACATTATGTCTCTTCTAATCATAAAATGTCTTTCTTCATCTTTAGTTTTCTAATTTAGTCTTCTCCACTTTACTTTTTGTATGACAGCCAGAGTAATTTCCTTGTAATAGGGAGGCAATAGAAAATCTGCTCATCATGTTTCTTGAATTAAACCTCCTGGTGTCTTTCCCTTGCCCTTGAACTTGCACTGCGATTATCTAAATTCTGCCTGTTCTTCAGCTTCATTCACTCCTTTCTATGAAGCCTCACTGGGAGCCTTTATTATCTCTGAACTGCTGAAGATGCTTCCTAGAAGTGTCGTGGATATTTCTACTGCCTGGAGTCCTGCCCTTCCTCCATTTTCCATGTCAACAAAGCATAAATTAGCTCATACAGGTCCAGAGGAAGTCTAGAAGTGTCGTGGATATTTCTACTGCCTGGAGTCCTGCCCTTCCTCCATTTTCCATGTCAACAAAGCATAAATTAGCTCATACAGGTCCAGAGGAAGTCTTCCTAACATCTTATTAGGCAGAGGACTGACCAGCTCTCTTTTTAGATCTTGTCCACAGCGCTCACTGCTACACCTAGTACGCAACCCTGCTGATTTACACTTCTGGTCATCTCAGAAACTTACAGCACATGTGGCAAGTTGGGATCATTTCCACTTTATTAATAACATGTGACAAAATTGTGAATGAATAAATTTTCTCACAGTTTCAACGGTCATAGTAAAATTTTTGGACATCATTCATTCTTTAGGACATAGAAGAATGATTCGTAAATTGCTTTCGTAGTATTATATTCACTATTCATATCACAAAATACTAGCTACCTTTCAGAGATGACTACAACATCAGAATTATCCTGACTGAGAGGCCCCTCACTGATCCACCCAATAAAACATAGAATTAAAGTCACACTTTATAAAACTATAGAGGAAAAATTTGAACTTAAAAATTGATCTGCATCATCTGAAACAAAAAGGTACCCTGTGATATTTATGGTTTGAAGATATTTCAAACTAGATGTCCTGGGATAGATATGCATGATACATGGTCTTTCTCAAATGCATTATAGTGATTGTGAAGAAGTGTGAAAGTTACAGCCGAGTTCCCCAAAGGACATAAAAGATTAAGCACCAGTGTTGTAGAGCTGGAAAAAGAGTTTAAAGCGAACTTGAGGAAGAAGAGTTGTTGTGCATATAAATGCATCTAAATGTCTGCATACTCCAGTCCTATGTGTCATCTGCCACTCATATCCTTCCTTTGGTTTCTCCTTACCATTCAGAAAGTCATTTTCCACACAGAAAGCAGAATCACTATCATAACAGTACTCTGAGCAGACCCCTCCGTGTCTTAAAACCCTCCAGTGAATTGCTATTTCACATAAATTAACATCAACTTTTCGAACTGTCTCTCGGTCCTGGCCAGCCCTGTGTGACTACATCTTTCAAACCCTCCTAGGTAGCAATACTGCACTTTAGCTCCTGCTTCCGCTAAAGAGTGATGACCTCCTTCACACTGCAGGCCTCATGCCTTCTCTCTGAGCCTGAGTTGTCTGTACCCAGGTTATTGAGGAGACGGCCGGTTCTTTTACTCAGCCTTGTGCTGACACACAGAATCTCCTTAGAAGTGATCTCCAAGTTGCCCAGTTTGAAATCACTCTTACTGTCATTGACTCTCTGCATCCTTCGATCAGAATGCAAAGCTTTATTATAGGCTTACTCACTTACTGTCTCTTCCACAGAATTCCAGTCCTTTGACAGTAAGACCATATGTGTTTTTTTGCTGCTGTAGCCCCAGCTCTTAGAACTCCAGGTCATACACAGTAACAACCAACGATTGTGTACGTAAAGGAGGAACGCAGGTTAGAAGTGAGTACAAAGACATGTCTGTCTACAGTGGTCTGCAGAGGGAGAATTATTTCATCCATAGCCTTTATCCATCACTCTGCCCAAATGAAATTTGTTCAATAAAGATGAGATCAATGAGCTCCCAAGGCGAAGCCAGTGACTTTTTTTCCCCCTGCCACACAGCTCTTAAAATACCATGGCCATTTCACAGCACAATATGGCCTCTCTCATGCTCTAAAGTTCCAAAACATGATGACCAAAGCCCTAATTGTCTGCTCCCTCTGCAGTCAGGCTCCACGTGGCCAGAGGACATGGTCACACACTTAGCTCTACTCTGAGGACCAGAAATAATTTATGTCATTTTGAGAATGACAGAATTCTATGAACCAGGCATTCCATGATTGCCAGGAATTTTTCAAAGCACTTTGAATCTATCCTTACTTACCGGGATGCTGAAAGTACACAGCTGTACTGCTTGCCAGAGGACAACAGTTTTCATGGATGGTTTGGTGCTGCAAATTGTCTGTCAAGTATTCAATAACAGGCAAAAGATGTGTCAGCTTTTGGAGTTGGAGAGTAATGGACAGGGAGGTTGCCACTTGCCCCTTGGGGGAAGGGGAATGAGAGGGAAATTGTTACAGCAGCTGGGTGTTATTTGAGCAACTATGTCTAATCTCTGGAAAATGGGAGGCCTTGGGGAGGAGAAGAATATAATAACAGTGTCCTCCTTGTAGCCTGCTTGGCAACAAATGCTGAGCTGAAATGCAGGCGAGCAGAGCTGAAGAACTGTTAATCAAGCCAAAGGGGCAAGCCAGAGGCTAACAGGCAAATCCCCTCAAAGAAAACACTGTAAACCAAAGTCTAATTATGATTCTAAGGCCAGGAAACAAGTCATTACTTCTACAGGAATACTGAAGTGGGTTTCCTAAATCCAACTGTTGTTGAAAATCACATATGATTTATTTCCTACCTCCAATAGTTTATATTGACAATGTCCTCTAATGCAATCAATTTTATTTTGAAAGGTAATAATTTAGTAATTTAGCATTAGTATATCTTACTGTTGTATCCTAATTTAAATAAGGGCTCATGTGAAGTTGAATTTCTAGGTATCTTTCTTTTGCCTTTAGGAGGTTTCTTTTCCTCATGGACATGTAAGGAAAAGATAGAAAGAAACACATGATATATAAAATTATTTCTTCTGTTAAATACACTGGGTATAAATGCTAGGCATGGTGACTCACACCCACCAGCATTCAATACCACATACCACAGTGCCAAGCGTGGTGGCTCATGCCTATAATCCCAGCACTCAGGAGGCAGAGACAGGATGATTGCTGAGTTTGCGGCTTGTCTGGGCTACATAGTGAGCTGAGGGCCAGCATGAACTACAAAGGGAAACCCTGTCTCAAAAACAAAACAAACAAACAAACAAAAATATACTTGGTATAATACCTAAGGCTATTTCAGCTTTATGTTATTTAATGGATTTCATGTTTCTATAAAACAATGATTATCTAGCCTTTTTCTACTATATATAAGGCTGTAGTAAATATCATTACATGTAAATCATAGCTCCTGAGATAAGTCAACCATAAACAGCAGTAGCTCTGTGTTCCCTGGCAGGCACTCTGTTTTGTTCGTTTGTTTTGTTTTTGTTTTTGATTTTTCATTATTCAGTAAACTTTATTGGAACATTATATACACAGCTCACAATCACACACAACATTGGGGAATTTGTACCAATATGTGACACAGGTCAATTCTCATTTTTACCCACATTCCATGGGCTCTGTTTTATTGTGCATGTGTGTAGTTTCTCTTTCATGCTATTGGCTCTTAATTTCATTACTATCTGACCCTCCTTCAGGAATCAGATTTTAACAGTTTGTTCTTTATCCCCAACCCCCAGAACAATGAGCAGCACATACCATGCAAGCAATTAGGACTAGCTGAAATAAATAGCTAATATCTGGTTACTCATTATTCTCTATTTATTACTGATTTCCATTGCTGGGTGGGTTGAACCAGAACCTTGCCCTCACTGCATGATCACCATATCTTTTAATTGTATTCTCAGTCCCACTTCTTTAGTCTTGAGTGCTCTACTTCATTCAGATAGAAAACTTTTGCCATCTATGTTGTAAATATTCTAATTCATGATGTACATTAAAATCCTGTGTCAATTTTTAATCTTATTCTTGTGTGTCTAGTCCTCTTTGGGCTTTACTCTTGCTTTATCTCCATTGCTGGGAACTTTTTGTCTATGTTTCCTCTACTTTTCCATGTGGTCGTATTTAACTTTTTTCTGTAGCTCTTCAGTGCATAGATATTTTTTGTCATAATATACAATACAAGATAGGGAAATATATTTCCTTTAAGGTGCCTAAATGTTCAGTGAAACAGTTTGGATAAAAATCAGCTTGATTTAACTAGTAACATGAATTTAATTACCCTTAATTTCTATTAATGTTTTTCTACTTAGGTTGTTGTATAACTTCTTTTTACACTTGTGTCAACACACAAGTTTAGTAAGAGCAGCACAGCATGTTTGATTGCACACTAAGTTGTTCCTCGTGTTCTCCATATAATTTTATTCTTCAAAGTAACTATGATTCTTCTCATCCATATCTTCTCCAAAATTCTCAGTACATTTTTTATTCAGTAGTATTATTTTTATGAATGAAATCAAGAAATGCTGATGAGTGTAAAACTTCAATTCTTTCACTAAAAGTTATATCTTCACTTATTAAAATCTTCAATAATGTTCTCTTTGTGGTTTTAACTTTATTTCAAGATGATATATATGTATGTTAATATCGCAAGTTAAATCAGTTTATCATTTCTAGACCTTTATTATTAAAAGTGTCTCACTGAAATCACATACAGCAACATCATGTTGGGTTTTGAGGTTGGTAGCCTTCTGAGTCCATCTTTGTGACATTTGTATCTCCTTTCTCATTCTTTTCTTACCGCTATAAATACTCACCTGCCTTAACTAATAGTATAATAAAAGGCAAGTATCTTGCTGTTTACTCTCATGGAAATCAATATAGTGTTTAAGTGCTGACTCTGTTGTTAAACGAGTAGATTTCCCCTTTAATTAAATGAGTGTTTTTTTTTCTGAAATGGAAATAGAATGGTACCTGATGTTGGCTGAGCATGAAGGTGAATCATATTGTCAAATGCACCAATATTAAAGTGTCTCCAAATGCTGAAATAATCACGTGCTCTTGTGATGAATTCTTATTGTACAGCATAACCCAGTTGAAGTATTCCATGAAGATGTAGTATGCATGTATTTTTAGTGACAATGGACAGCAGTATCTTCTCTAAGAAGTTTTCTCTCAGACATTAATACAGTGAAATAATGTTCTGAGGGAAGATAAAATGATTGTGTGCTCCAAGTATTTATGAGAAATAGACCTGGATATTTAACAAGATAAATTTGTTAATTTCTCTCTTCCTTGCTCATCCTCTTTCCCGCTCTCTGGCCCTAGTATCCAACCCCAAAGTTAGACCCGGGTTCTGAGAAATAAGAGAAAATGAGCAGGTATAAAGCCATAGAAACAATACCTGAGCTATGTCTCTCTCTTCTCTCTTTTTAAAAATGTTTTCTATTTTTAAATAAAGCTTGTAATTCAATGGGCACACAAAACAAAACTGGGCTGAAAAACTAGTTTCATAAGCTAATAAGTGTTAGGAAATGGGAGAGAAATCTGAGTCTCAGGGAGGAGTTGGGCAGTTCTTTTTTCTTTTTCTTTTTTCTTTTTTTTTTTTTTTTTTGAGACAGGATTTCGCTTTGTAGTTCAGGCTGGCCCTGAGCTCACTACGTAGCTCAGGCAAGCCTGGAACTCAGCAATCCTCCTGTCTCTGCCTCCCGAGTGCTGGGATTACAGGCGTGAGCCACCACACCCGGCACTGTGGTATGTGGTATTGATTGCGGTGGGCGTGAGTCACCGCGCCCAGCATTCTATGTGGTTACCGGGATCAAACTCAGGACCTTGTGCTTGTGAGGCAGGTGCCGGACCCACTGAGCTAAATCTCCGGCCCTGGGCAGTTCTTCTGTACAGGTGTTGGGTGGACACGTCCACGTCGTTGGGACAGCGCTGGGCTGGAACGAACCCCACTCATACAAACAAGTGAGGATACAAAGCCTGAGTATGAAAATAAGATTTTCTCTAAAAGTGTATTTTTGACACAGATTTAAAAAAAAAAAATCTATGTGAGGGAAATTTGATTTTAAAGTCAGTAGTACATATATTGTTACATACACACATCCCAATTTCTACATAACCCCCCAAGAAAGGAGAACCTGTTTGTCCTGCTCCACTGTAAACTAACTGTCCACCTTGGTGAGTCAAAGGTGGTGGCAGTAGAAGAGTTCAAGGTGACACCCAATCAGCAAGGAAGAGAAGGTGGAGCAAAAAACCCAATGAAATGTTCACTGACACTAAGTTTGAGCAGAAGACCCAGGTCCTGAATTAACATCTGTGACCTCTGTGCAAAACTCCAGGTCACTAATTACTGCAAAGGCAGAACTGTTTTCTTGTTTCATAAAAACAACAACAACAAAATGCCACCGTCTTCTCCCTTTTCTCACTAAAAAAGAGAAACCCAGTCCCGCGTCTGTGAGTGCCCCACTTGGTGGCACGTTCTGGGCAACACTGCCACCCAGGGAGGGGGTCTGTCCTGGCGGCTGGGAGGCGCCCCATCTGGGAGCTGGAGAGCGCCCCCTGAAGGTTCAGCAGCACAGCTCACCTGTCGGAGCCCACACCTCAGAGCTGTGCCTCTTCCAGCCTCCAGTAGGGATCCCCTGTGCCTGGACTGCCTCACAGGCTTCCTTAGGGAGATGCTGCTCCTCCAGAGAGTTCTTGCCTAAGGTCCCCAAGAGGAAGTTACATGTACCCTGACGCGGTGCAAGCGCACAGCCCCACGTCTCTGTCTCTTCAGTTTTCGCGTTGTCACGCACCTTCCAGCTGACGGTTTTGTGGCTTAACTGGTGCCGGGTTGAACTTCAAGAGGACAGACACCATGGGACCAGCCACAGGTTCTCTGAAAGCCCTCATGCTTGACTTAGGTGTTGGGAAACTCCATGTTTTCTTCATCTGAAAAAATGGAACACAAACTCCTAACAGATTTCTTATAAGGAACTCTACTTTCAAAGTCCACTTTTTATAGGCAGGATGTTGTACGAACTAGTGTTCTTCATATTCTTTTAGGTGATCTTGCTCCAAAAAATGGAAATATAAAACACCTATTATAGTTTTTTCAACTTTAGGGCATTAGTGAAACTTTAGGGAGGCTCAATTGTTAAAAACCATACACACACACACACACACACACATATGAATATATATTTTACTTAATCATGTAATATATGTTGTGTACCTTAATTACATATAATTAGCATTGGTTCATATGGGTATGATTACATATTATATATGTATATAAATGTATGCATATATTTGTGTTTTATATATTAAACTATTTAGACTTGGAAACTCATTGTAAGTAATTTTTGAAAAGTTCTAAAAATCTATTGCCACACATATTCCCATTATTCAAATTTTACATTTTCAAGTCATTTTTTCATTTTATTTTCCCTGCAGACTCATATATTTCAGAGATTTCACAATAATAAGAAAATTTCTTATTGAACAATAAAGTTTTCACTCTTGTGATTTGTATGCCACAAAGGTTTTCTCATTTTTATTCATTTCCAAAATTTGCATCTTTATTTTATATTTTCAGAGACTTATTAATTTCACTATTTTTTCTTATTCTAAATTTATGCCTTTTTGTCTTGATTTTTACTATAGTATTGCTCTTATTTTAAAAAGTGGATTATATAATGTTCTACTTGTCCCAGTGCCA
>PVIC010006510.1:33120-54137 GCA_004025085.1 Thryonomys swinderianus
TTTTTTTTTTTGAAACAGGGTCTTGCTTTGTAGTTTAGGCTGGCTCTGAGCTCACTTTGTAGCCCAGGCAAGCCTCAAACTCAGCAATCCTCCTGCCTCTGCCTCCCAAGTGCTGGGATTACAGGCATAAGCCACCACGCCCGGCACTGTGGTATGCAATATTGATTATTGGTGGGCATGAGTCTCCATACTCAGCATTGTATGTGGTTACTGGAGATCAAACTCAGGGCCTTGCACTTGCGAGGCAGGTGCTGGAACCACTGAGCTAACCCTCTAGCCCCTAACTGAATTTCTTATTCAGTATTGGCATGTTATTTAAAACTGAGATTTTTGTTAATATTTTTCTTAAAAAATCTCTATTTTTTTTCACTTTAGAGTTTTGAGATAAATATTGTATCTTAAGGTGGAAAACTAAGAATTTAAAAGCTTTCTTTTTTAACTGCAACACAATTGAATCATATTTTTACACAATATTCTCCATTCTATTAGCTTATTTTTAATATTTTTGCCCATAACTTTCTTCCTGTGTTAGCTTTCCATCACTGTGACAAAATATCCAATAAAACAACTTAAAACAAAGATTTATTCAGCTTATGGTTCCAGAGGTTTCAGTCCATGGTAACTAAGCTCCATTGTTCCTAGACTGTGGTGATGCTGAACGTCACGGCAGAAGATGATGTGTGATGGAGCAGATCTGCTCACTATATCATAGTCTCAAAGCAGAGGGAGCAAGCCAGAGAGGAGAGGGTCAGGAGTGAGGTAAACTCCCCAAGAGAACCCCTCATGATCTGCTCTCTTCAGCAGGGACCCTCTTCAGTTTCTAAATAATACTGTCAAATTATGAATTTGTTCATGGGTTTATCCACCATCATTGATGAAATTATGGTGCTCTTCATTAAGTTGCCTTTTGAAGCCCTGTGGTCAAACATTGCTGCATCAGGGACCAAGTTTCTCATAAACCAGTCTTTGGTAAACTCATCATATTTAAATCATAATACCACTATTATGGTTTTCTATTTTACTGTGAGTCATTGAGCTTTGTGTTTTATCCCACTTCTGAGTGTATATTTTATTATCTTGATATCAATGCAGATAATCTCTATGGTACAGTCCTAGAACAGATTTCATTTTGAAAAGAGTCTTGACCTCTGCTGGTTGATGTGCTTGGCTTTTGTTTAAGTCTACAGATCATTGCATGATGTTTCTGTCTTGTGATCTCTCCCCTTGTATAAGCAGAACCTCCCTCATTTCTTCTGTTGACCTCATACTTGCAGTTTTGAGGACTGAACAATATACATTTATCATCCCATTTCTAGGATTCAGCATCTTGAAGTTAACGGCCAAGGAAGTGTACTCACATAAAAGACCAGCTGTTGTCATGTTGACACATTTGTAAGCCATTTGTATCTCATTTTCCTTGACAGAGAGAGGAAATAAGAATAGAGAGAGGAATGATCTTTCTGATCTCCTTCATAATACTGCTGCATGTTGCATTTGCAAAATAAGTAGAGATGTTGCTAACAACTCAGTCACTCTATTTTGCCTGTGAGAATTTCATATAACCCACCAACTTGGGTGTTTCATGGTCCAGTCATTAGTTCTCCAGACTGGCCTCATTTCTTTTCCTTGTTACCTCTGAAGATTCCACTCTTTGCATACATGCAGACTCATCCTATCAGAAATTTCTCATGAAAGAAAGTGATAGAGAAAATTAAGGGGAAAGATAGTTGGGTTCTACTTTGAAATCCAGTCCTGAACAAGTGCTCTACATATGTGGGCAAGTTTTTTGTTTTTGTTTTTTTACTTTTCTCTGCCTTAGAGTCTTTATAATAAGGACGATATGATCATCTGCTTCACAGAGTTATTGTGGAGGAAAAAGTTCCTGTAAAACATCTATATATAGCTTTGATTTAATATCATGTTGCATTTATGTTATGTTAGGTTACGAAGTTGACATTTTAAAAACCTCTCTTTTTTTTTTTCTTCGGCAAATATTATGGACTGGAAGGTATGAATTTAGACTGAGATGCAGTCTAAAATCTCTAAGGCTTTTAAATATTGTGTCTCTACTGTCTATGCTGTCTGTATAAAAAATATTATTTTGATGATTAACATTTATGAAGGTTACTCCCAGAAGCAAAATACATGCTATGAGTGTACCAAACAGCACTATTTACCTATACCTATGAATATGCTAATACTAAGCAAACATTAATACAAAGGCCAAGGTAGAAAACATTGAATAGTCAACTAAATAATATGATAAAAATTTTAAAAACTTTTTAAAATATGAATGCTTCACATAGTGGTTTTTGTGGCCATGATACATTTGTATGCATGTGTATAAAGATTCTCATGAAGGAAATGATCCTAGATCATCTTTAAAGTTAATAAAGCAAGACAAAATATCAGAAATACTAGATGATTCTAATTTTGTAAATTATGTATATACATATATACACACACACATAGAGTATATATTTAATAAAAACTTAAAGGAAATAGAATTAAATATTAGCATTTATCCTCTGTTGATAATTTTTATTTTCTTACATATTCAATATGTAAATCTGTCATCTTTTTAAATTAGAAAACAAAATAACCTTCATTACAATTACATTTTCATCATCCAAAATCTATTACTTTTAACAAAGGTATGATATATTGTGATGCAAAATAAATTTAAATAAAGTTCAAATGAAGTTAAATTTGCCTACATTGGCCACTTCCAACAATAATGGAATAATACTCAAAATGCATTTTCCAAATGCTCCCATTCACTGACCCAGCTGTCATATCTTGCAACATGTAAAGGAGAAATTATACAAAGAACTTATTGGACTGAGATTCACTGATTTCTTTATAAATTTTACATCACTTTTGTTTATATAAAAGTTTCACTATTACCAAAAAATGCACATTCTAGTCCTGACACAACCATCACTTCAAATTTCAAGAGTTTATAAATCCTAAGAAATCTCTTCATGGAGCCTTAGTTTTCCTTCCAGAAGAAAAAAAAATGTTAAGATTCATTATTAAAAAGAAAAGGATGGGTTATTTATACTTATGACTAAATTGAGGCAATCTTAATAGCAAATGATACTACAATGATCAAATAAATCACAGTACAATAGCACTTATGTTATCTTTAAATATTGCCAAGACATTGTTTTACTATAGGACATACTATTTCTTGAATCATAGTAAAAAATAGAAAAATAATGCTGTGAAGTGTGCACATATGTGGACAATAGAAGAAACTATGTGAAGACACGACTTACTGTAGATTTATGGATGAAAAGGTCCTTATTTTTTATACACTTAGCAACATTCACTTTAAAATAAGTTAAAAATAGACAAAGCAAAACAAATGAAATGTGTTATATAATCATGGAATCTGCCTGTCTTTTCTTTTTCGGTGAGCAAAGGACTCACAGTAATGCTCATTTTATTTTTTAAGATGGAATCTACAAGCAAGCTTCCAGCTCCTATATTTTCAAACAAACCAAAACAATCAGTGCCCCCTTTCAAAAAATCTATGGTGAGCACTTTTAGTGATATAGGTTATTTGAATGCAAGGGTGATTGTAAGTTCTTCTGTTTGTGCCGCTCATTTTAAATTTTGAAGTGTGATTATATCTTCTCTAACTTTGATTTAATAGCTTCTATATTTACCTTAAAACATTGAGTATTCAGTGAAAGTTGTCAGGTAAAAAACAAGGACAAGTTAAAAGATAACTGGACACAGTTTTTCATAGAACCTGTATCAAATTGAAAGATATGAATATTTCAGGATAAGTAAACATGTGAAGGCAATAGACATAGTTAATATCCAGTAAATAATTTTAGAAAAAAATGATATATTTTTTGGAAAGATGAGCCTAGTTTATAGAGAATAGATATGAGAAATGCTTTATTATGCAAATCATTTATTTCCTCATAATATTTGTAGCTTCAGCTTTTTTCAATGAGCTAAGAATTTATTTAAAGCCATGTAAACAGTATCTGTTATTGTGGTTTTTTTACATTCAATGTTTAGACAGCTATCATCTAGTTTTATGTATTGTTTTATTCTTTTACATAAATGAATGATTTGGGGTTTCTTTATAATGGCAAATACTGTTTTAAGACATAATTCCAAGAAAGTTGGAAAGTCTGTTAACAACATAAGGAAAATTAACATGCCCCAGGCTCTGTGTGTTTATGAGAAAATATTGACTACAGTCATGAACTTTATTATCATTTACATCAGAATGGTTCTCAGTGTATGCCTCCTCTAATACAACTAAAATGAGCAAAGTTAATTTTTCCTACAAAGTCGCAATAGTTTCTTATGTCAGCTGAGAATTCCCATTTTGAAAAAAGAAAATGAAATAAGAGGTATATGCAATAAGAACATGACTGCCCACATCCAACAAAAACTAAGATCGGGAAAATAGTTAAGACTTTCCTCAGTACATGAAAACTTACCTGATGGATTCAAGAAGAAAATAAATTACTAAATTTATACTTTAATGTTTATTAAATAATATGATAGATATTCACTTAAAATGCCAACAAATATAAGAAATAAACCTTACTTGAATGGTGAGGCACATATGTCTAGTGTATTTCCAATAGATACCTTTCCCCATGTGGTGGTAGCCACCATTCTAAAATGGTGTCTTGGGAGAAAAATAAAGAAGATACATTAAACACTCCTCAAACAAAATTTTTATCAGAAGCACAAGTGGTTATTTGGGATATTGAAGGACATACATCTAGTGTATTTCTTATAACATTCATTCTCCACAGAGTAGTAGCTGTCATCTTGAAGTGGCTTCTTGGAATATGACACATTCTTTTTCTTCAAAATTAATCTTTTGATCAGAGGCAGAAAAGATTATTTCCGAGTTCCTTTGTTTTTTCTTTTTAAATGACAACTGAAAAATTTATCTTGTATACTCTTCTGTGTTACATTCTTTATTTTAAATGTTGCCATGTGTTATTAAAAACTAGAGACTTCATCTTTTATTTAGGGTTAATCTGTATAAGAAGGTCAAGGCATTTTTCATTAACTTAGAGCTAGTAGATACTGGAAATGTGTAGTGATTTTAATGTGAGTTTTTAATGTTCTTCCGTTTGTTCTAGCTTGAACAAATATATCTATTATCCAGTCATTTAGTCATAAAGACAGGGATCAAAGAGCTGGGGATTTAGCTGAGTGGTTCCACCATTTGTCTTACAAGTGCAAGGTCCTGAGTTTGATCCTTGGTACAACAAAAAGACAAGACACATAAACAGAATGTGAAGAATAAACCTTAGATAGTAAGCACTCCATTTGTTGTTTTCTGTTTTTTTTTTTTTTTTTGAGACAGGGTTTCGCTTTGTAGTTCAAGCTGGCCCTCAGCTCACTATGTAGCTTAGGCAAGCCTCAAACTTGGCAATCCTCCTGTCTCTGCCTCCCGAGTGCTGGGATTACAGGCATGAGCCACCACGCCTGGCACCGTGGTATGTGGTACTGATTGCTGGTGGGCCTGAGTCACCACGCCCAGCACTGTTGTATGTGGTTACCAGGATCGAACTCAGGACCTTGTGTTTGTGAGGCAGGCGCTGGAACCACTGACCTAAATCTTTGGCCCTCCACTTTCTTGTATGCATTTCCTATGAAAGATAGCTGACTCCAATGTCTTTGTGTCATTGTTTAAACACACTATGTGTGCTGTTTATTCTGTGTAATATTTAAGCCCTTAAATTTGTATACAAAAAAAATAGTACCATCAATGAAAAATGTAGCACAGTTGTATTTCTTTCACTAGACCTTTATGTGCAACAAAAACAAGTACAAAAATATGAGTACTTTCCCCAATCCAACTTTGCAAACTGCTCCATAGAATCCTTACAACTAAAAGCACAATATAACTGAAATTTACCACCTTTGATTCAAGAATTTTAACACATCACACTGTTTTATTGAAGACTAAGAAAGAACTCAGAATTGGGGACTTTAACCAAGACAAGTAATATATGAAAAAGTCAGCATTAGTCAAAATGATATTTAGAAGAGCATTTTGCTAATTTGTTTTATCAAAAACAGAAATAAGAACCAATAAGTGAACCTTGAATTTTTGTCTATTGTGCTCCCCAAGTGAAGTTGTAAACATAATGGAAAAGCATTTTCAGAGAATTTAGTCCCTATTAGTTAAAAATTTCATTAAAATGTTTGAGTTGCAAATAATTGAGAATATTAGTAAATAGCTTTATTTTTCCATAGAAAAAGAGTCTGTCTATGGCCTCATGTCTTCTCTTTGCTTTCTCTTTGATAAACATTCAGTTTCTTTACAAAAAGAATCTAAAGCAAAATTTGAACATTTGATTTTCAAGTTTAAGAATTGGCTATTTTTGTGACCATCCCTTCTGTATTATCCACTACAGGTAAATTTACCTTAAAAATAAATACAGAATGAATCATATCTACTTTTCTATGGAAATTATATGCAACCTTAAAGAGGCTTGTTGAAAGGATTAAATGACATGTTGACTGTGTCTGGATTACAATGCCCGGAAAACAAGGTATTCAGTTTGGAAGGAAAATCAAAGGTGAGCTACATCAGCTACCCTTTTTGACACAGAATCTTCTATGTATGGATAAGTTAAAAGCTTTCACAAAGATCACTTTTCAGTATAAAGATTTTCTAATTCATTTCCAAGAATAAGATTGCTTCTTGTTGCATGATTCTCCCATAGATCACAATACACGTGCAATCGACACAGGCTTCCATTACAGAAAATAAATCATCAAAGTACTCAAAGCTTGGTCTCTATTTTCTCAAGATTGCATCTGCTCATCTTGCTACTGTTTTCACTGGAATGGCTGAGGTCAGCACTGAGGGCCCCTCCCCATCTCCATGCCTCTCTATCCTTACTAGATTCCCGTGCACAAGAGGAATCAGATGCCTGTCTACGGACTTTGGGGAGAACTTCTAGTCAAATTTGTTTAAAAAAAAACAACAACAATGAATTTGAGGCTAACACACATCATAGAGACAGCAGTCATTATAGCCTTCATTTAATTTTCATTTCCAAGGCAGACTCAAGGTGAAATTTATTCAGGGTCTTGTGTCTTGTGATTCTTTTCCCCATCCAAAGGTATTTCTGCTTGTCTGAGAAAGGAGGAACTGAAAATGCCTGTGTGATCAAAACATTGCCAACTTGGCTAGTCTCTAAATGCTTTGATTTTATTGGTATTTCATGAGGTAATCACTTTTCAATTTGTCAAATTAAGTAAAAATAAAGGTACCAAAATAACCACTCAAATTTAATATACGTATATATGTTGAGTGTGTGTTTGTGTGTATATTCACAATCAGAAATAAGCTACAAAAGAAGAGAATAATGCAGATTTAAGGAATTAATTTCTTCCTTTAGCCTCAGCATTTCTCTAAAAGGGAAAGAAAGTGTGGAGAAGGAAGAGATAAAGCTTATCAGAAGATTTCATTTCCCATGGCATCCTGGGAAACCTTTACAGTAGAAAACTGCCTAGAAACCTCATGCTGATCTTGGCTAGATGGGGGTGGGATTTCTGAAGACACAGGTACAAACACAATGTAGACATGCTATACATCAAGAACACTGCACTGAATGTATACAATTGAATAATAATAAAAAAGTATCCCTTGTATATAAAATATTTCCCAGGTACCAAAAGATCAAATAAAAATCCCACCCCTCCTCTACTGTGTTCCCAAGTGTACTATGTACTAATTTGAGAAATGTTTCATAGCACTTATCTTAGGTCTACAGGGCTGGAATTAAGGGTTCACTGTCCCCTCTGCAAACACACACACACACAAACACAGGCACACTCACACACACACTTAGGGACTCATGGTTTCCTATAGCACCATACAGCAAGATAGAAGTTGAGCAATGGCTGCCTACATCAGACATGTAGTGGGAGAGAGCTGATCACTGCTGACTGTAGCCGGTCCTCAGAGATCCAGCTCGGGCTGCCCCTGCCTATTTCCCCCAAAGACAACGTGTGTTTGAAGTCAGCTAGGTCCTTCCATTCTCTCTTTGGTGGGCTTGACAGGTGATTGTGATGCAAACAGATTAAGTTGTGAAGCTCTGTAAGCAACACTTCCTCGTTCAGAATCCTTGCTATTGCTATTTAGAAAGAATGTAAATCATTAGAGATGTATTAAAGTTACTAATATTTAGCTCTTAATTCATAGCCAGGTAGCTATTGGGCCAAAGTGTAAAATACAGATTATTATGCACTTGGAGAACCAAGAAGAAAAAGATTGATGCTTATTCTCCAACTTTGTATTTACTGTTTCATATTAACGTAAGACTGGTTGGATTTTGAACAGCATTCTGCGAGTCACGGGCAATTTAAAATAGTATGTGCTTTATAAAAGGTCAAATCAGAATATGATTCAAAGTAAAAGTGATGGGTGACATTCCTTCTTCAGTAAATAATAAACACGCAGCTTCTGTAAGTATAAATCACCAAATATCTATTTACTTGATAAAGACAAGGGAACTGGAGCAAAATCAAAGGTTTCTTGTAGAAATAAGCTCATCCCAGTAGATAGATAACCTTGAAAAATGCAGTGTTGATGGCTGCAAGTATTTCTGTGTCACATTAATGTTCAAAGGCTGATTGGCTTCAGCATTTATCTGTAGATGCTCCAAAATATGCATTTGACACATTGTGCAGGAGCTTCATTTTTCCAAAAGGAAATGCATGGCTCCTGAATTAACCATAATGTGTGTTCCTTCTGGGAGATTTTGTCTTGAGTATTTGCTGCATGAACATTATCACACTACTAGTGGGTGTGCTGGAGAGTGATACCCTGTAGAATGTGCAGGGATCAGGGGTTCTGTTTCATTTTTAAAAATAAGATGCTGAATCAAGCATTGAGTTTTACTGGCAAGCTTAATTTTTTCAGTATTACTAGTATATTAAAATAACATGAGTCACAGAGTACATACTCTTCTAAGTAGGCGAAATCTGCGTGGATTTTTTAGATATAAACAACAGGTACATTTTAAAGAAGAAGAAAGCATAAAATGGACTGCAACAGGCCTTTAAGTTTTTTGATAATTGTGATAAATTTCAACATGACGCCGTATTGGATGGTCATCTTATGTGTTTTTAAAGTGTCTATTAAGAGCATCTTTCTAGAATTTTTCAAAAAGTAAAATACTTGCATAAAAATAAGAATTTAGGTGACCGAACATTAAAATTTATAGTCAGAAACTTTAACAATAATACTTTCATATTCAAAACAAAACTATAGTGAAACAACTAATATCACTAAATATTTTCTTAAATTTCAAGTGGATTTCTACCTAATTGTTTTGAAGATTTGAAACCTTGAATTCCTATTGGGCAGTTTTTATTTTAAAAACTAAAAACTGAAATTCCATTTGACCCAGTTATCCTCCATGTAGATAGCTTTCTGAAAGAGTTGAAGACATCATATTAGAGTGATACATGCATACCCATGTTTATACCAGCAAATAATAATAGCCAAACTTTTGAAGTGGTCCCTAAGTCCATCAACAGAAAAAGGATAAAGAAAATATGTTAGCTATACACAGCACTACTCTGCCATACAGAAAGATAACCTTGAGTTGTTTGTAGGAAAAAGGGTGTAGCTTGAAACTATGAGGCTAAATGACACACAGGTTTAACACAAGTTTTCTCTTACATGAGAAACCCAGGTAAAAATAAAGAACAAAACAGAAGATACTGGGAATCAGGGAGATAGTTCTTTTTCATAGGGGAAGGAGATCAAGAGATGGAGGGAGAAGGAAGGGATAATAAATTTTAAAAAAAGAAATTAGAATGTTATGTACATGTACCTACTATACACAAGGAGGGTAAATGTTATGTGTTGCACATATACAAAAAAAAAGGAAAGGAATCAAGATATGATGGATGGAAGGAGGACTGGAAACAGAAGGAAGAAGGGAATTAAGACATGTCATGTGAATATACCAACTTCCCACAAGGAAGGCAAAGATATACTACACACATGTACTAATAAAGTAAGAGAAAAGGAGTATTTTTTTCCTCAGATGGTCATGTCTGTTATTAAATATTCAAAAAGAGTGTTTTGTGATGTATTTTCAACAGAAACTGCTTAACGTGAAACACGAACTGCATACTTCACTGCCCGATTAGGAAACAGTTACATTTCTTTTCCATAGAGTGTGAGTCTTTGACAACGTAATTTTCACCACGGTTTTCCCAAACTACAGTAAAAGAAATCTTTTCTGTACTTTCAAATACTGTGCCTTTTTATTTAAAACAGTGTAAACATAACAACTCAACACCACCAAGAACTGGAAAAAGACTGGGTATGTGAACACTAATTTCTTTGAATGCCCCGTGAAAGTGAGGGAAAATGAAACAGACAGATCTTCAGGAGAGGTTCAGTTCACCTTAGCAGTGGTAAAAATATTGCTTTATTCCAAATGAACATACAACACAATTTCCTGTTCTTTTGGGGTGTCTTGTGAACTGAGTAGTTTGGGCTTTGTGATTTTAACAATTTTTCCTTCCATATTAACCACAGAAGCCGATGCCTTGGTCCACACATGGTAGACTTGCTCTCAAATAAATAGCAGTGAGGCCAATGAGAAAGACGATAGTAACTGTCAATTTGCTAACCGGCCCATGTAAATCATGTAGATTGATATGGTTCAAAATAAACACACATCTGCCATCAATACACCTTGTGATACTGATATCATCAATAAGCCAATAGTTTTTCCTTTCAAAGGATTCACATTATAAAATGGTCTAGACATCGTCAAGGGTTTCTAGGATCCACCATGCAAGTCACCTTGACTTAAGAACTCACTAACTGAACATCATATTGAATGGAAAGATTTAAGTGAACAGATCCAAGAGGGAATTTTTAAAATATCTGAATACTAGGTTCCCTGATGTTTTAGAACAAATTTTAGCAAGCTTAGTGCACACACACACATGCACACACATACACACAAAGAACGCATTGCAAGAGCCTATGTGCTCAAGGGAGCAAGTTCACACCCTTGCACACTCACACATGTGCACCCACACGCACACTCACACACTGAGAAATGCTCTTTCAGAGCTTCTAAACAACCTCCAAGGAAAAACATTTCTATTAGCATCATTTTACTGACACGACATTGTGAGTTTTTTCTTCTATAATCATTTGTACCACCCTCTGAGATTCTGTGCTTTCAAATTTCAGAGGAAGATGGTGTACTGAGCACAGCAAGGATTGCTCCAATTACTCCCGCCAGCGCCTGCCTCCTTCCCTACACACAGCTTTAGTGCCATCCTTCAAAAATCAAATATAAAACACTCCATTTCTTGACATGACAAAACCTGTGATACTGGTGTCGGCTGAGGAGAAATTTAGGGTTGGGCTTGGCGCACCAAGTGGCAAGGGACACCTGCTTCCTGGCACATCCACCCACAGGATAGAGCTCTTCTCTTCAAAACCAAGTACCTGCCAGCGCTTCCTTGATGGGGCCCTGGCACTGTGGAACCAAGGGTCTCAATTGCCCAGATTTTCTGAGAGCTAAAGAGGACAACGTTAGAACTAAAATTGGATTTGAATTCTACCCAAAAGCTTCAATGGTAAGCTTTATCCCTCCTGAAACATTTCTTTCCTTTTAAAAAAATATTTTGTTAAAAAACACTATGATATGAGGGCGATAGACTATTTGGTTTCTTCTAAGTAGATGCTCTTAAATTAATGCATATAAATAATTTGTATTTAATTTCCTCTCTTTCCTGTTGAGCAAAGCATCGAATGCACAGATTCCTATGTCTCCAGTCACTTGGTCAATGTCGAGTCTCTTTGTATTTCATTTCTTAAGACAAACTGTGCCTCTTGTTCCGATTTGGCCGTGGGACTCAGGGGCAGAAAGGCTGTGTTTTCGCTCGCACTGTCCTCAGTTTCTACGCTGGCCAGTTCATAGTCTTCCGACCGTCTGGCATCAGTCAGAATCCGGATCTGTTCCTGGACAGTCTCTAGCAATATTTTCACCTCCTGTTGTTCTGCTATAAAACAGTCGCTGACAGGAATACTCACATTGACGATGTCAGCAGAGTAAGAGTTTTTGCACCATTTGATGCTTTTGACTTCAGAAATCCCTGGCATTTGCATGCAGGTTTCTTCTAGACCCACCGAGGGAATGATGGGCACAGAACTGGCCCTTGTGGATGAGTATCCCACCAGATCCTTTTGATCCAAGTTATTAAAGTAGGGCTTTGTTTCTCTTGAAGGCAGTTGCATATTTATTGATGTGTTTTGTTGGGTTTTTGAGCCACTGGATGAATACCTGGAAAAGGAACAAAGCGTCATGCATCTTACCCTCCACCTCGCCTCTGGAGAGTAATAGTCAATCCACAACGAACTTTCCACATGCACCATCTCACTGAATTCTCACAGCAACCCCATGAGACGGATAGTATGTTCCCATTTAAACAGAGAAGTCAACTGAAGCTCAGATCGGTGAAGTGACTTGCCCAAGGTCACACAGAAAATAAGTGACAGACTGAGACTCAAACCCAGATCTTCTTACTTTAAGTCCAGGGGTCTTTCAACACACCACAGCTGTATAGGCAGGTGGGATATAGTCTTCCTGACCTCTATCCTAGAATACAAAGTAAATGGGGATTGAGCAGATAAGTGTGGCCTTCCCACAGTGACAAACAGGAAACCCATTTCCACTCCATCAACTCGACCACCCTCTCAGCCCTGGGTCCTATTTGGGGGGTCATCAGGAAGCCCAATCCTAAGCACTGAGGTGAAGGAATCCTGGGTTCCTCTGCTTTACAACACTTCTAGAGACACAAAACCAGTTGCCGCTGGCACTTGCAGGAACTGCCTCACTGGCCAGCTGCAGAGTCTGAGGGTGGGGACCAGAGGGATGTAATTCCCCTGCCTTCCTGTGAACAATATGAAGTGGGATCCATGGGGCAAATATCAGCCTAGCAGCCTTCCTGGCAAGGTCTCTGGAACCTATCATGGTAGAGGAGGTTCGCTAGTACATGACAGCAGCCTGCCAGGAATGCCAAGGTGCCATTCCAAGTAACTTGAGTATGCCAAAAGCAGGCTATAGCAATAATCAGGAATATGGAAAAACCCTTCTTGACTGTTTAGGGCTAGCGATTTTTCTTCCTCTGAACTTTCCAGTATGAGAAAGCGGGACAGGTATAACACAAATTTAAAGGAGTGTGATCTGGGGATTAGAACAGTCCATTCTATTCTATTTGTTAATTATTTGTCTTTAAACCTGGAACACTAACGTCTAAACATAATCACATTTGATCTCCATATTTTAAGTTTCATTTCCTTGGCTTACATCATAAATAAAGATCTTGTTTAAATAATCTTTGCCATGAAGTGTGTTGCCTACTAAATAGAAGTCTTTATTAAATGTTCAGCATAAGAACAAGGTCTGCTTTTCCACCAGAGTGTAAGTAAAGATAAGAAACAGAGGTAGGTTTTTGCAGTCCCATCTCTTTTGAATGTGCCCAGAATAGAGGTAGCCATCGATAAACAAATATCTCAGGATAAAAGCTACTTTTACAGCCTAGTTAATATCCATAGTCAAACAAAATAACACAGCTAACACCCACATGATGCTCTAGAAAAATGTTTTTATCTCTAATTAACTGATTGATTAAAAACTTGCATTATTCTTAGCACGTAACAGACAAGTAAACTACCCTGAGACATTCAAGTGACTTGGCCCAAATTGTATGTTTAGTAAGAATCCAAAAAAAGAATTAAGATAAGTTGGGCCAGAGGATTAGCTCAGTGGTTCCAGCACCTGCCTCGCAAACCCAAGGTCCTGAGTTCGATCCCTGGTAACCACATACAATGCTGGGCGTGGTGACTCATGCCCCCCAGCAATCAATACCACATACCACAGTGCTGGGCGTGGTGGCTCACGCCTGTAATCCCAGCACTCGGGAGGCAGAGACAGGAGGATTGCTGAGCTCGAGGCTTGCCTGCGCTACATAGTGAGCTCAGAGCCAGCCCAAACTACAAAAGGAGACCCTGTCTCAAAAAAAAAGAATTAAGATAAGTTGTCTTAGTCTAATTGCTTTTAAAACAAAACACTCTAATGAATGAGTCCCTGCAGATAAACTAGAGCAGCTTTTGTGGGGTGCCTAATTTTTATCTAAGCAGACTATGTCCCCAAGTATCAGGAAATCCCCTGGGGATCACACTCCTTTCTTAGAAATCTGCATATAAAGTTTCTGATTCACTGAGACAGAGGTGGCAAACTTCAGGCTCTTGTGTTTTGTCCTTGCCACTGTCCTTTTTGTACCTATACATATATATGTAGAAAATCTGTATTCCAGATTCAGTAATGAAACATCATGATGAACAAGAACTAAAATGACATAGTGCTCCATAGCATCAGGGTATGTCAGCATGTAGAATCTAATAAGTTGAAATAGGATGGTGACAGGTGAAAATTGTTATATGTGGATGTGAACATCATTTGTTATACCTGTTAGATAAAGGTCTTACATAATATTTTAAAATTCTGGTTTCAACAAGTGAATAATGTGGTATGACTTCAGACAAAAGCCAAAGTACTTTTTTAACACAGCCAAGTGTCTCAATAGGGACTCAGTTAATTGTACTTCCTCTTTTTTATGTATGATTTCACTTCCCAAATCAGCTGCTAGACACATGACTAGCTACAGCTGAAATCTTACGTGGTACTATAACGTGAATGTGGGTTTTAAACAGTGAGAACTCTCCACGGTTTAGTCTTTAGTTAGATATGATTTTCGACCCAATGCCATTTCGTGCTCTGGGATCTCAGGCAAATGTCTGTCTTACTTCAACTTTACTGTTACTTAAAACAGAGGTTGAAACTGAGGTTGGGTGTAGCTCAGTGGTAAACCATGTGCTTAGTTAGCGTGTCCAACTTCTGGGTTCGGTCCCTAGCACCCATCCATCCAGGCTACTTGCTCAGATCTCTAAATGCAATTGTTTCTCTGCACTCTTCCTGGAGACACAGTGGTGTCCTGTCTTCCTCCTCTGGGCTGCTGGGAGGTCCCAGCACTGGAGTCTCAGCAGAAGTCTCAGTGGGAACTGCGTTTCTCCATGTGACCCTGACTTGGAACAATGTCAAAATTCTACATCTCTGGAGGTCAACACTGCCACTGATGTGACTCCGGAGCTCCCCCTTTGAACTGCCAGTCCTCTCTTTCAACAAAGAAATCACACATGTGTTTTTTTCTATAACTGCATGAGTCAAACCATCCTGCTAAAGAAAAAGGATTTCAACGATTAATTGCTTGATTTGCTTCTCAGTGAGGGAAGGGTCAAGCAGCCAAAGAATTTGTGTTTCTCTAAGTAACATCAAGATACAGTTCTGGGGGCACATGGCACTGCAAAGAAGTGACCACACTGAGGGAAAGGACCTACTTTTCTCCCTGGAGCCGTAACACTTACATGCCACAGTGATGCTTTGCTGGCTAAGTGGTTCATTTAGTCCCAAAGGTGAGCATTCG
The DNA here is from genome assembly GCA_004025085.1 of Thryonomys swinderianus. Classification (NCBI taxonomy): domain Eukaryota; kingdom Metazoa; phylum Chordata; class Mammalia; order Rodentia; family Thryonomyidae; genus Thryonomys; species Thryonomys swinderianus. The sequence goes on from PVIC010006510.1 coordinate 48,658, forward strand.
ATCTTTCACATGGTGGGAGAGATGCCGACCTGGGGCAGCCATTCAAACTCTCTATCCTTACTCTGAGACCTTTCTGAAAACCCACCGAACCCAACCGGGCAGCTGGCCATAGTTAGAAACTCAATATGCTTTCAATACCTAAGTATGTTTAAATGTCAATGTGTCTTTGCCGGTTTCCTGTCTATTCTATGAACACATCAGTTTGATCTGCTTGGCACAACCCAGCTCAAATGTGTGGGAGCCATTACTTTGGTTATTACCAATCAAGCTCTGACAGGGAAATTCCACACTTCCCAGGCTACCCTGGGATAGGTGCTGGGTTTGAGCTAGGCTCAAGTTCTTGGCAAGGAGAAAAGTTGTATATACTGGGAGCCTCTCTAGCAGACTGGGACCACATGCTTGATAAGCAAGCAGCAGATGGCAGATAGCTCTTACGAATCCATTCACTCCCCTCTCCAGGCGAAGGCCAGATTTAAAGAGGGATTTTAGCTGTGAAATTCTATTACCAATCCCATTTCCAGCCCAGAGAGGCAGTCAGTCCTCCGGGAGTGGAAAATAGCTGTTTTTAAGAACTGAGAATGAGATTGCTCCCGGAGATTTGCTGTGCTGAGCAAAGTGACTTATTCTTAGAGTCACCATTTATCAGCATTGGGTGCATATCACACACAGGAAAACACATGTGGCCAGCCAGCATCCCCAGGGTGCACACACTCAGTGGAGTCCCTCAGGAGGTAAAGGACCAAATGGAGCCTGCGCATGTAGGGGAAACTGATCCCTGGCAGAGAGAACATGGTGGGGCATGAATCCAAGTTTCTCCAAGGAATATCAGTGCTCTGTAGAAGGAATGATGTAGGGGCAGTGTTTTCTATCCATTCAAAAAAAGCTGAAGTTGATTTTCCTTATCCTTTTTCATAATAATATGCATCCCCAAAATAAACACATACACACATATGTGCTCTTGAGAACATCACTAGTGATGTGTAAAGAAAATTACGAGACATAATCAATGCTACTTTTAGGGTGGAGGCAGCCCCTTTTCGTAAGAGCTAAGGCCAAGAAAAAGGCAAACTACTTTTTGTGCTATACATTTTGGACAGATTGGCTGTTAGGTTGGTTCAGTTTGCCACTGTCACCCTAAATCGGTGCCAAATGCATTTTGCAGTCCATTTGGAATTGCTTCAAAACTTATAAAACCTAGCCACAGGCTATTTATGTCCCATCCTCTACTCTTAAAGAAATCTATGCAGTGTTGTCAGAGGGAGCACTGGTGCATCTGTCCCATGGCCGGGAGAAAGGGGGAAGTGAAGGCTGTGTGCTGGAGCACTCACTTGCTGTGCTCTTAAGCTTGATGAAGGCTGTCTGAAACATCACCTGGCCACAGAAGCATAGAGGCCTAACCTGGATTATTCAAGAGGGACAAAAGCGACAGCACAAGAACCAGAGTAAACCTTGATTCCACTGCTCTTGAAATGAATGGTATCTACTTGATTCCTGTGACAATAAATACCAATACTACTGAGTGTCAGGAATGAGCTTTCACCCATTAAAAAACAAAACAAAACAGAACTTGGACCAATAATCTTACGGAGCTTAAGCTCTAAGCCATTTAAACTCTGTTATCGTTAGTGTGTACGCAGCAATATTTCTAAAGAAACTGAATTACACTTGATAGTGAGGGATGGGTAGGAGTTCAGTATTTTCTAGATCCCTTCTACTCTTCATATGTGAATCTGACTTGGGTGATTCTCTTTCTGTGTAGCCTACGAGTGAGTTCTGGATATAGCATTTTCTTGGGATGCCATTTTTGTTTGATTGGTCAATGGCAATGGATACATAGTGCCTAAAATCCATCCTGCACTCCACTTGCTGTGCCCTGAACCCTTGTGAAGGTCTGTGTCTACCAGATCCAAAGCCACCCTTTGTTCTGCATATTTCTTTTCATTCTAACCTTTCCTTAATATTTATTCTTTTCAGAATTCCAGTTCACCTTTGTATGGAATAAAGATGGAAATAGCATAAACTCCTCATTGATAAAGGAATCAGTGAATAAAACTCCAAGGAATGTACACCCCCAGATGCCACTGCTTTTCAGACCTACCCTTGGCAGGGTATTGTATCTTGGTCTGGGATCCTTGATTCTTCGAGCTGTTGATAAGCCGGTCCCACAATCCCACCCAGTCTGCTTCGGGGAGAGGGGGGCGTCCTCCTGAAAGCATTTCTGTGAAGCATCCCACTTCTTGCCCCTGGGCTACAGCAAGACGAGAGGCTCCTGCTGGTGGGAAAAACAAAAGAAACAAAACCGACAAACGAAAGAGATCACAGCAGTAGTCTTCGGACTTCCCAAACACCACATTTGCTCGCCAGACCCTCAGCACTGCAAGCCAGGGGACATCAGTGCACTTGAACTTTGCCCGTGGAGGACAGCAGGCAGTGGCCCAATTTATTTCACTTCCTCGCTTTCTACTTTAGAGCACTATTGAGTAAAATAATTACAGTTTTCCAACCAGACACAAGAAACAAGGAACACACTTTAAGGAATCCTCCAGACCCCAATTCCCTTCTACTCACAGTATTCAAGCCATACTAGCTGGCTAATTAGAATAAAACTGGCCTCATTTGATGCTGACAAGAACAAACTACAGGAAGCCCAGAAGGGATTTATAAAGAAATTTTCACTTCTCAGTGACAGAATAAACAAACCTTACTTTAATTGGCACTCTTAACGTATGTGTTAAATTCTCAGTTCGCTATTTTAGATTTTCATCAATTTTAAACTTTTTCTTTTGAGTGTGCTTTTAATAAATATCTGATCAAGCCGGGCGTGGTGGCTCACACCTGTAATCCCAGCACTCGGGAGGCAGAGACAGGAGGACTGCTGAGTTCGAGGCTTGCCTGGGCTACATAGTGAGCTCAGAGCCAGCCTGAACTACAAAGCGAGACCCTGTCTCAAAAACAAAACAAAACAAAACAAAACAATATCTGATCAAGAACTCATTGGTAGATACAATCAAAATAGCCAAATAGTCAATTGTTTATGGAGAACATAAAAGGGCAAAAGTATAAAATATGTCACGTGCCTCAACAAAAAGGGAGCTCTATATGCAGATTATACAAAACCAACTACCTCTATGCTATGAAAATCAGTGGCTAATGTGGCTCATTCCTTATTCTACACCCATCCTTCTCCATGCCACTGAACTGACTCTTCGAGATATGTGAGAACACGGTCTGAGTGCAGACAGTGTACAGGATACATGTGTACGTGAAAAAACTAACTCTGCCATGTACAGATATGTGAGCTAAGAACTTTATGCAGTACCCATGTGTAACCTGAAAATATCAACACAATAATACAGAGATAAAAGACTGTAAAAATGTGAGCAACCCTACCAAGTTTTAAAGGATATAGTCTCCCAAAGGAACTCTCCCATACCACTGTGAAACCTGGGTTCTGTTACCTTCTTCTATCCAGATTTGTATTATTTAAATACTTAAATATAAAACCAAGCTTTGCAAATTTTTTTTACCGTTTCAGAACTTGAGTGCTGGAAGCTGCCGTCTAGTTATGACAAAATGGCTGATCATGTGCTATGTCGCACAAGCTACCGTGAACTTCTAGGATTTGTGCCAATACCAGATCATGTACTGGCACCATTATTCCCCTCTCTCCATTGTGATACATCCTGTCTGTTCAGTCCCAGGACACCAGCAATAAAATGCATCTAGTATGTTCTCTGAGCCAGGAAGTGGAAGGTTCTCACTAGAAGTCATTTGTTTCTACCCTTCCTACTTCTATCTACAATCTCATGGCAGTTATGGAACTCATAAGGGATGCAGAAAGTCCTGTGTGCTGCAGTTAGCTGCGGGTGGAAATCTCATCTATATATTTATTAAGAAGCCTGGGAGGGGACTACACTTGAACCACAGTATTTGAAGGAAATCAATGACACTGTAAATTTGAGCAGATTTTACAATTGAAAAGGGATATTTACAGTTTGAGAAAGAAATAAAATTATAACAGATACTACCATGTCTCAGATCGAGTAATGGCAGGAAGCTGTTATACCCTTTGGCTACAGAGACAAGGGAAGGGACCAATAACCAGAACGGAGACAGGTGCAAGGCCGAGGCTACCTGCCTGGCTTTGTGGTCCCAGGAGACATGGTTTACTCAGTGAAGCAGGAGGGTCAAGGGCACAAAGGCCACGACCTCACCTTCCTCCTACTTGTCTTGTGCCTGAGCCTCACTCGCTCTGAACCAACAAAAGCCAGAGGACAAGGGAGCCCACAGCCCTCCTGGTGGACAGAGTGAGGCAAAGACAGGTACAGAGTGGACACAGGGCTAAAGATGAGTAGCAGGATGAAGGTATCAGCATGCTCTGTGTTTCCAGCAGATTACAAGGCAATGTGGAGCGGGCAGCACAGGTGTGTCCACAGCAAGTCCTCTGCAGCATGCATTCTAGTCTCTGTTCTTCTGCCACAACTCGCAACCAGAAGGGCCCTTATGCTCACTGGGAACCTTGGACTCATGTTACCATAGAAAACCTACACGTGAGCTTTTACTAACCAACGTAGCTTGTCGGAATACAGTACAACAAGGGTGGCATCCTGTAACAGATTTCTGCAGGAGGCAGTTGTATTTCCTTTTTCATGAGAAAGAATGGCTTTACTTAATAGCTTTGTTTCATGAATAAGTTATCTGAAGGACTTATTTTCAGTACACACAAAAAGGAAATTGTTATTTGCCGGGTGTAGTGGCTCACACCTATAATCCCAGCACTCGGGAGGCAGAGACAGGAGGATTGCTGAGTTTGAGGCTTGTCTGGGCTACATAGTGAGCCCAGGACCAGACTGAACTACAAAGCGAGACCCTGTCTCAAAAAAAAGAAAAAAAAAAAAAAAAGAAAGAAAATGGAAATTGCTGACAATCGCCTATCCTGCCATGAGGATAAAGACTATACATGTGAAGGAGGACCTGCCTTAAAAATAGTTCTGCACCTACTGATCAATCCACTTTCAGGCCTTCAAGCATGGTGGCATTTAAACAGAACTGTTTGCAGGACATATAAGTCAGTGACCGGGTTATCTATTGTGAAATTGTTTAGGTCTACTGCATGTTTTATAATACAAAAGCTACTAAACTAAAATTTCCGAACTTCTAAAAGCACTTTATACATGAGCTTTCACCTGTCTGTCAGGATACAGTGCACACCAAAAAATGTTAGTGTTACTGAACAAAGCAGAAATAAATTTTCCTAAAAATGTCCTTACTAATTTGTAACTTCTAGAAACAGGTAGGAGCTAAATTTAGAAGGAAAAATAAACAGACAGAAACTAAGAGGAGTTTATTATGTTATAATTTTTTAAAATCCTAACTTTAAAGTGTTTATGCATAACATAGCCCTTAAATAAAAGGTTAAACTCTAACTGGACTAGGTAGAATACTTCATTAACATATGCTATATTCAGCAGAAGGAAAGA